>WBMZ01005267.1:0-257670 GCA_013400975.1 Atrichornis clamosus | reverse complement strand
CCCGCCCTCGGCCCGCTCCGCGCCCCCGCCGCGCGCCCAGAGACCCCCGGGCGCGGGCACGCGGCAGGAGCCGGCCCCCACCTGGGCACGGCCCCTAAACACGAGAAAACAGTGACGGACACACGGACACACGGACACGCTCACGCACATAGACACACGTACACCTACACACACCACACACGCACATGCAAACACACACGAGCACACACATGCGAGCACACACACGACACGCACACATACACACAAGGCTTGTGTGCCTTTTGTTCCTTTGGCTTTTAATGGCTATCAGCTCTTGCAGTGGCCCTGTTTCTAAAAAGCAGTCAGCAAAGCGCTCAATACTTTTTCCAGGAAACGCAGAGAACGCAGAGAAGTGTGTTAACTGAGAAGGCAGTGTGCCTCCTTGGTGTTATAAATTGGAGAGGCTTGGGATGGCCTGAGCAGCCCAAGGCATGGGGGATGCTGAGCCTTCAGCCAGAAGCAGGGTGGCCAGCAGATGCCAGTTCCTCTCTCTCCAGGCAGCATGCCGAAGAGTGCTGTGAAATGTTAGAAATTCTTGAGCACCATCAAAGTCTCAGTCTGGACCTGGATGGAAAACAAGCGTTTTTCCTATGGGAACCACAGCACAGCCATAGGCAGGTCTTGCAGGTAGTGAAGCAAAGCCTGGCTTCATAGCTCTGTGTCTGGGAGTTGTTCCCTACACCACTAACTCCCCTGTATATTTTGCAAAGGTTGTTTGAATGCTTATTGCTTCATTGACACTCACATTCAGGACTTTAAAATGGCACAAAACAGGTACTTTTCAGCAGTTGCCAAACCATCAGCATGAAAAAAAGTATTGTGAAAATTTGAAAATATGTGGGTCCTGTCAAAGATTATTACTAGTTCATTTTCTTCCAAGCCAACATCATATTTTATACTTGCAGGTGTTATTCTAAGATTCAGTTGTCATTTCTGCACTATGAAAACAGATATAGAGCATACATAATGTGACGCTTGAGCTGGCAATTTCCTGAAGAATAAACATCTCCCCCTTCTAGAGGCTGCAAACTGTGGCCAGTTGGCCATTATAGTGTTGTTTCTGGAAACCCCTACACAGCTCTAGGTCATTAATTTATTTAATATCGCAGAAGAGGATGGAACTGCGTTATATCTTTGAGCTTAACTTTATGTATGTTACCCACTTAATCAATTACCTCTTCATATCTAACCTGGCTCATACTCTGTTTGGCATAGACACATTTACCTGCATTTTTGAATGTTTCTGGTAAGGTACCAGAATATATATTTACTAGATAGGTCAGGCCTGTAAAATGTTAATTCCTAACTCTAGCATGGGGAAGACAGACATGCTACGCCCCAGCTGTTGAACAGCCAAAGTAATCCTAGTATAATTGGCTTTCTGTCTGTATTGTCTTTAGTTTTATGCAGTTGGTAGACTAGTAAGTGACAGAGTAGTCATGATGAGATGAAATATGCTGGTTGCATATTGTGTGTGATTTTCAGAGTCTGAACTGCAGAAACAAAAAGAAGTTTCTCCAATAAGCACCCTCAAAAGGAAGGGGGGAAAAAAAAAGAAAAAAAATTACCCAGAACATGTAGGAAAACGTGCTGGCACAAAGGCATTTCCATCACAATAATAATGCTGGAACCAGAAGACCACCAAGTGTCAAGTTAATACCCTCTGTAAAAATCAGGGTTTGTTCCTGTAAACACAGACTGCCCAGGCTGCTTCCTGGACCAAGCCTGCATCTCTGTATAGGAAGCTTTTGTATAGGACCCACAGGAAGCTTTTGAAGGAGAAGAGAATGGACTTTTACTTTGAAGAAAAAATGGGAACGGTTTGGAGGACTTGGCATTGTGAAAGGGAACTCAAAAAATCTAAAAATGAGAAGAGACACATACAATGGTGAAGTAAAATCCAAACTGAGAGAGTGGTATGATAGTTGCAAAACAAGAATTTGAAGTCAGTGTTTTATTTGAGGATTCTGAGAGGAGTGAATGATGAGATCGGTGAACACTTGGCAATTGTGTCCCAGACATAGAAGATGGGAAGCTCTCAGTAATTAAATCAAGGGTTATCATTCTCTCCTCTACCACTTTGTAAAATAGCAAATGAATGATGATGCTGATGATGAGACACTGTTTGTGTTTTAGTTCAGCACTCCTGCTCTGCTTGCAAAGCTAATTAGCTCCCACAGTTAAGGAGGAATCTCCATCCTCATTCAGTCTCTGCAGACACGTCAGAAACAGTGACTTTTGTGATGGAGCAGTCTGTCTGTTGGGATCATCGCTAAATAGATGCTGGAGGATTATCACTGACCTGGATTAGATTCTTGCTGGTAATCTAAAAAAGAAAGGCTTTGATTCTAGTTTGTTATCAATCGCCGAAGACACACAGTCTCTCTGGCTTGCATTTTAACTTGGAATTCTATAGGGCTGCTTAAGCGGGGGTATTTTTGGAGCTGAAGCAAGGCACCAGTCTCACGTTCGCTGTAGAACGTGCTCAGAGGAGCATTCCACCTGAGGCATGGGTGTTTAACAGGCTACAAACACCCTAATCACTCATACGGCTTTAAAGAGTGTTGTGAAATCAGTAGAGCTTTGGTCTTTAATATTTTTATTTCTTTATCTCTGCCTATTCAAAGAGCAGGCAGCTGCCTGACAGAGACACAGGGTTTTGGAAGTAGCCTGCCTAAGAGGATTGTTTCTGTGGAGTACTGTTATCCTTAATGCAATCAATGAGCTGTCGCTGGATGGTAAAGTAATTGTAAAGGGTTGCCCGACAGGCACAATTACTCACTTTAAAAGGCGAATTCTCCTTCTGTTGTAACTACATAAGGGAGTGATTCGCAAGAAGGCATCTAATAATAAGGACTTGATTGTCCTCTTCTTTCCCTCCCAGGCCTAAATGCCTTAATAGTTAACTGTACCCCTGTTATCTTTTTTCTTCTTAATAGTGCAGTACGCAGAGAAGTCCCAATTCACAATTAGTCAACTGACCTGCTGGCACAAACACAGGATTGTCAGACACTTGATTGCAATTCTAAATTCTAGCATTAATATACTCTTAGCAACAGCTTGATAAATTATGGAGCCGTTTCAGACTGAGTTTCCAGGCCTCTGGCTCTGGGCTTGGATTCCTTGTCGACTGGGGTATATTTGTGTGTAGTATTTCCACAGTCCAAAGGACCTTCATGTTCCAACCATTGTCAGTGAAATAATGAATTCTGAATTTTCTAGCACTCAACTTTACTGAAAGTAATTATTTAAAGAAGTCTGCAATTGTTCAGGCCTCTTGACAAAGAGTGTTTGCACTATCACTTTGCAGAGATAAGCGATACTAACAGTGCCTTGCTTTCAGAGAAGGAAAGACATGGTTTCACCTACTCAAGGATCACAAAATGAAAGAAAGCATTTACCCAAAATACTTTTTAACAAAAAACATAGTAAAATCACTATATTGCACAAACATAGGTGCTGCTCTACAGCTTGTAATTTATGGGCTCTCTGTTTTAGAAATCTTCCTTGAGAAATGACTATTAGAAACGTTACCAACTTGTCGTGTATAATAGACTCTGGTAGCTGATCCCAGGCAACAGTCAGTTGGGGTTTTTTCCCTCCTTTTTTTAAACAAAGTAAAAACAATAAAGGAAATTAACCTTGCCTTATTCTATGTGGTCCATACAACTGCTATTGTAAAACTAAAGGTAAATGAGCCCTGTGCTTTTGCCTACTTTTGAATGCCATCAAACACTATGAGTTCAACAGTTCCGGGTATTTAAGAAAGACTATTCTGAGGATGCACAGCAGAATGAGAAATAAAAATAGATTAAATAGTTTGACAAAGATACAATCTGATAAAATATAAATACAGGCAAATGAAATAGGAAGAGGAGAGAAAATAAGTATTTTCATTCCATTTTAAACACAGGAGAAGTTCTTTAGCTTACATGAAATACCATTGGTTTATAGAAATTGGTAGGATATCTTTCCCATGTTGTGGTTAAGATATTGTCACAGGTGAAGGTTTACATTTTGAAGACTGCAGAATTTTCCACTGTTAATGGGTCTGCCTTCCCTTCAATCAAAAACTGTATTTTTACCTTTGATTCACCTTTGGAAAAATAACCAACTGAACTTAACTTTCAAGAAAGTAGGGAAAGTAGGTAAACTAAACCTTATCTAGAAGAAGTGCTCAGAGGAGGATAGTTAGAATTTCTAGCCTGTGACGAAAGCTCAGAGATGATCCAGAGTAAGTGTATGGCTTGTGACACATAGAAATTCTTCTTCCTTATATTTAAAAAATTCAGAATAACTGTACTATTACTGATAAAGAGAGCATCCATAACTGATAACTTCTTCACAAGAAGGAAACTGAAACCTGAAAGTTTCAGGACTAAAACCTCTGCACATAAGTCATGAAAGTGTTTGTGCCAGCAAGACATAAAGAATACATTGGTTAAGGGGAGTGCTACACCACATTAGAGGAAGCTGTAATGAAGGTTTGTCTCTGCAAAGGCACCATCCTTAGGTGTAGTGGTGATAATTGCCTTGGTGGCCGTGTGGCAGCAGAGCTCCATGGCACCAGGAGTCATTTCTGGACCCTTTCCATTCTTTGTGGGTCATTTAAAAGGCAGTATTGGTGCCTGGGTTCTCACCACCAGTTCTCTTCCTCTGTGCTTACAAATCACGATGTGCAATGAAGTGTGAGAGGAAGACAGCACAAAGGATGCTTTTATTTAAAATACATATAAGAATGATCAAAAGATGAGCAACGTAGTGATTGTGTATAATGGAGGCAGGAAATATAGCTCAACTTTGTGTTACTTGAGATTTTTTTTTTTTCAGAACAACGCTCTTGTTTTCACTCCATGCTCTTGTGACAGTAGATATGTCATTATTAAATCAACCTGTTCTTCACTCTTCATTTTTAAAGCAAATAGATTTTACCCTCTACCTTTAAAACCACCAGTTTCCAAGGCATTCCAGTGGCAAGGTGTATTTTTTTAAACCTCATTCTGTGTTCACGCATGACCTCCAGTCTGATGAAGAAAAAAGGTCAGCTTTTACAGAGAGACAACAGTAACCTTTCATTAAAACAAGATGTAAGATGCAAGTTGCCCACTAAAGTAGATAAAAACTGAAAGACTGATGCCTTAAACATGTCAAAACAATGGTTAGAAACTGTTTTATGAAGCAGCTGTGTTGTTATAATACACATGAGATGCTAGACTTTTCAGCATGAGACCCTGGGACAGACTGTGTCAGCCATGCAATGCCCAGCAGAGTTAAAAGGAGTAAAAGGGAAGGAAATAAAGGTTTAGGGTTTTTTTTTTGGTTCGTTGGTTGGTTGGTTGGGGATATTTTTAATTATGTTGAGTAAAAAAATTAAGAACAATGAAAAATTTCTTTTCTAGAACAATTTTTTTTTCTTACTTGCATCTTCCATCTGGTGAGATCCAAGGCTTTTTAGCTAAATTAACTCTATAGTCATTAAACTTATTTCCTCTGGAGGAAATAAGCACAGGCATCCATCTGGACCGGTTGACCCATTATGTAAGAGACTGTTGCTATTTTAGCCTTGGGGAATCTCCAGGACTCAGGAAATAATTTTAAATCCATAACTTAATAAAACAATAATTATGGCAACTGGAACACATACATTGTGATGGCTAATTTCACATCAGCATTCATCAAGGGAAGTACTAGCTTGATACTAAACCATGGAGTGTAGCTATTGTTAAAGTATTGTGAAGCTACAGAGACAGGGAAGAAAGAAAACACATGTTAATAAGTCCAGTGAGCAAAGTAATGTTTGGTGTAAGTCATGATCGATTCATAATCCTTGGTCCTGTTCTTGACAGCACAGTAGACTGAGACCCAAAATACCTATCTGCAGTCTTGTTTTAACTTATCAGGCAGCCTTGGTCTATCTATTCTCCTTCTCATATTTCATTTTTTCCCTAGATAGATTAGGGAGAATAATACATGCCTCTTTTGGAAAGTGTTTGAGATGTACTGTGGAAAGTACTGTATGAGATTATTATTATTTATGTCTAATAAAAATCCTTTTGCAGATTGCTAGTTTGACTACTTCTTTCACTGACCATGCCCATGGTCTGGCTTATTGTAACTGAAAACCAGCTTACAGCAGCAATTACCTTGCCTTTTACTGGGAGATGTGTACATGCAGACAGTTACTTAAGAGCACCTTAAGTAACTTGCTAGAGTGTCAACACCCATAATGATGTCTGAGGACAGACAAGAGAAGTGGAGGGGGAAGCTAGCTGTCTTGCCAGCAAGAACAAACTGAGTTGGAGAAGATTTATTAGGTGTATATTGCTCAGATAAATGTGATCCTGACTTGAATGAAAGCCAGCAACAGCAAGGGGAGGGGATCAGGCAGAAAGAAGTGGCTGTTTGGACTTTGTCAACAGATTCAAGAACTGATGGGGATTAGGAGGAGTAACAGAATTGTTGGGGTGCTCATTCATCACTCTAAAATTTAGGATATTAATTCTGAATGGATGGTCAGTTTAGCTGAAAAATGCTTCCTCCTCCTTCTTGCTACATTTCTCTTTTTATGCCAGTATGTTACAGAGTGAGAGTACTGCATGATATTATTTGTGAAAGTGATACAATGCATAGAAGTGACTGACACATTAATAGGAGCTTGCATGTTTTAAAAACAAAGTCTCATATTCTGTTACATGACCACAAGAAAAAGAAACATGGAAAGTGTTTAGTTTGCTTTCATATTTCAACACTGTCACATTATGAAGGGCTACCTTTTTTACTCTCCACGTTTCTGAGGTTTTACTTTTGTCTTAGTATCATTTTACAAAGAGACATGGTAAATTACTTAGTTCTTGAGAGAGTAAATATCTTATGTCTAATCTTAGCCCAGAGCATTTTTTAAATACCTACATTCTGAATTTAAAAAACCCAAACCCCTATTCGTTATTACTGGGAATATATGAAAAGGCATTATTTTTGCTAAAGAAAAAAAAAATATAATCAGGGTCCTCTCATATTCTGAAATGTCTTTTTTTTTCATTCAACTTCAAAATGCAAAGACAGGTAGAAGTGATTGGAGAATGCTTTAACCTAAATCTCTTTGCCCAGTACACCTGATAAACTGAATTTACCCGGCTGTTATATTAAATTTTACAACTGTTCTGTCACTAGAGCAACAAAGTAATCCCTATACTTGCTTTCTATTATTTTAAATAAAACATGCTATGAAACACTTTCTTCTGTTGTAGCTGGTCATTTTTGAAGCTTGTTTTCATTGGGTTTGCATGGCCTGTTTTTTTGGTAGTCGTTGGGGGGCTACAGGAGTGGCTTCTGTGAGAAGCTGCTAGAAGCTTCCACCATGTCCAGCAGAGCCAATGTCTGGCTACCTCGAAAGACGGACGTGCTGCAGGCCAAGGCTGGGCCAATTAGAAGTAGTGGTAATGCCTCTGTGATAACAGATTTGAGAAGAAAACCAAAACAATACTAGTGGCGCAGTTTTAATTGTCACCAGAGCAGAGTGGGGTGAGTGCATGTGAGAGGAACAACTCTGCAGACACCAAGGTCAGTGCAGAAGGAGGGGAGGAGCTGCTCCAGGCTCTGGAGCTGAGGTTCCTCTGCGGCCCGTGGTGAAGGCCATGGTGAGGCAGCTGTGCCCCTGCAGCCCATGGAGGAGCCCATGCCAGAGCAGGTGGACATCTGGAAGGAGGCTGTGATCCTGTGGGAGATCCATGGAGAGAGGGACCTTTCTCCCAGGCTGGAGCAGCCTGTCCTTGTAGGACTGCACCCCGTGGAGCAGTGACCCACGCCGCAGCAGCTTGAGGGGGCTGTTGCCTGTGGGATGGACTCATGGTGCAGCAGTTCCCAGGGAGCTGTTGCTGGTGAGATGGACTCACGTTGGAGAAGTTCCTGGAGAACTGTCTCCCGTGGGGAGGGACCCCACAGTGCAGCAGGGGAAAACAACTCCTCTTCCTGAGCAGCGGGAGAAGCAACGGGTGATGGACTGACCAAAACTCCCATTCTCTGCCTCCCTGCACCATTGGGGTAGGAGGTAGAGCTGGGAGGAGGGAGTTGGGGGGGAAGGTGTTTTCTAAGGGTTCATTTTACTTCTCATTATCCTACTCTGTTTCTGTTATTGTAATAAATTCACTTTCATATCTTTACACTTTAGCCTGTTTTGCCTGTGATCTCTCCTGGTCCCTATCTCTCGTGGGGGCCTGGCATCTGGCCAGGATCAACCTAAAACATGTTTGCACAGTAATTTGAAAGAGCTAAGCATCTACCGGTAAATGTTGGACGCAAGAAATTCATAACAGGCAAATTTTATCTTATTTCAGGCAAATAATTCTATAGCAAATTATTCACATTTCTGTACAATACCTTCAGTATAGTGGTAAATGTATTCTGAAGAACCCCTTTCTTTCTCCATCACCACCAAGTGTCCAGCTGCACCAGTAATATAGTGTGCTCTGTGGGTGTCTAAAAAGTTACTCACATGGAACAAATACTGCTCCGATGTTTTAAAAATGTTTTTGCCATTGGATTCTTTGGGTCTTTTGTTTCTGGTGGCTTTACTGAAGATTCATTAGTATATACGATGGGTGGTACAAAACAATAAACCTTAAGTAGATATAGAGCCAGATTATTTCTTCATGGACCCCAGTTAAACCTATGAACATCATTACTTATGGGATGCAGTGCTAACAAGGGTATGGATCATCTCTGGTCTTGTAGCTTAAAATGAGAAGGATCTGTCTTGAGGAAAGTAATATGGGGGAAAAAAATTTGATTCAGGTAACCTGCTTTTTGTTTGATCACAACTTCAGAGAGTTCAAGGCAGCCAGGGACATACCTGTGCTAGGATCAAGGGGGCAAGTGATTAACAATGATAGGACATCCTGAACCTTTCATGCTCAAACCAGAACTTTCCCTCCTTTGAAACAAGAGCCTTTACATCACTCAGTAGAATTGTATTTCTTGGGAGCAGCACTGGAGTACAGAAATAGTCTCAATTTTCTTTGCTGAGAAATCTTTACTTTTTCCAGCTAACAAAGGTATATTAAACCTCAAGATTAACACTGCTCCTGGCCTCTGATTTTTAGTCAGGAAGTATAAACAACAACTTGAAAGGTGTATATGCAGAACTTTCAATCTGATTTACTAGTAGCTCTTTAGAATCTGTCGTGCATGTCATATTGACCTTACAAACTTAATTACCTAAGATCTAAGAAACCACATGTTTGCCTCTCAGCTCCTTAATGTAAATCAGTGACAGCACTAAGAAAAGTCTATAAAAAAGATCCTGAAAATTTAGATGCTAACAGGTTAGAATATGGAGTTTCTGAGCTGTTGGTGTGAACTGAAGTATTTGGAAAATATTTGGAAATATTGTCACTTGGCCTAGGGTGCAGGAATCCCATGTGTCAAAAATTTATGAGCCAGATAACCCAAAATCATAGACTGTTTTGAAAATAGCTAGTTTTAGACATACATTTTAGAAATGTTCTGGTTTTATATCAAAGACAAGTTTATGTGATTGCCAATATGTAAAAAATGAACCAAATTCCCAAACTGGTGTTCACTTCTGTGTTAGACAGGTATCTGAAGCATTCAGTAGCTTATTTCCTTTGCTATTTTTCTTGCATTTCAGAAAGTTAGCTGGCTTCATGATGAGGTTTGAGCCATGAGGGAAACTTCCTTGCTAGCGTACAGAATGAGAACAGGGACCATTTGCTTCTGAGGTAGTGAGTTATTGCAACCTTTTAGCTAATCTAGGATTCTTGGGTGCTCCATCTGTTTATAAAGGGCAAAATATCTTCCTGTACTGCGTTATGATAACACCCTTTCCCTCCTTAAGCCATGTAAAAATCTTAGTACCTTGAATAAGAATTTCTCATCTTCATGTCTGTAGCATCTATGCTGGGTATTTATTTCACTTATTTCCGGTTTCTTCACCTCTTTTTTTTCCATTTCCCTTCCTTCAATTTCTCTGTCTTCTTTTCCCTTTCATAGCTAGTTGCTATTAATAGCAATTGCAAGGGATAGAAGTGCCTTCCTTAGATTTTTTCCTCATCTCCTCTTCCTTTGGCCAATGCAGGTAAAGAGCAGGCAGAACATTAGGTCCAGAGGTCTTGGACAGTGATCCCCAATGAGGGTAAAGCATACAGACCAAAAGAAAAATATATCTAATTTCTAGGAGGAAATGAGGGTCTAGAATTCAAAATGAAAATATAGGAAGACAGAGACAAGATCACTGGTAGACTGAGTTAATTGTACTAAATAAACTGGATCTGCAATTATATAGCTGATGCAAATCTAGGAATTAATTTAATGCTTCCATGGAGCCAGGTGATATCCAGTGCTCAGAACCCTTGGATATGAACAAATGTACTGAATGAAACAGGAAAGAGAATGGTCTCCAAGTATCCTGATGAATTTCTGCTAGAATTGCTTTATATTGCAATTAGTTATGTTAGGACAGATGTTATCAGAGCACACAGAGTATAACCTAACCAACCTGAGACCTACCTAACACTTTATAGCTACTCTATAATGTAGTGCAGAGCATTATGGGAAGCCCAGACAATTACTATGGGTTGCTCTGTTTAACTTGAAATTGTATTTGTCAGCTTACAAGATCTCCTTCCTTGGTTAGAAAGGAGTTTGTTTATTTCAGAGTAGAAAGGAATTTAAACCTCATTTGTACAAATTCATGTGTACAATTCTGTTTGGTTTGAAGGGTATATTGAAAGTGGAGTGCATAAATGCTTGCAGGATCATATGCTTAGTTTTTTGGTGATGGATTTCCAGGCTTTCTCACAAAACTTTTCTATGTTCTCAACCACACTTCATCTGAAACTCTTAAACTCATTCCATTGAGCATATCTCCTCAAGAATGAAAAGCTGATGCTTTATCCTCTGGTCACTTGTACCCACTATTTCTGATCTGGCTGATAATGCCAGAAATCAAAGTACAGATTATCAGAACAGCAAGGCTTTTCATAATGGTCTCTCTGCATGAAAAGTCCATGTGTCAGCTAAGAAAATGAATTTTTAATAATACTTGGCACTGAATGAGTGGTTTGTCTCAAGAGAGTGCATCAAACACTGCTTATGTGATCTTTGTAACTGAAATAGGTTTCACCTATTTGAATGATCTTTGTCTCAGCCGTCTTTATATCAAGAAGCTTATTCAGGATATGATATCCTCAAAATCAACACAGGGATTTTTTTTTTAATAAGGAAATAAAAACACAGTAGAGATATTTACATGGCTGTGCACAATAGCATTTCTCTGTTGGACAGGGAACAACATTTTCTGTGCCTATTTAAAACTCTGGAGAAATTTATGCTACTTTTTTAAGCCTGGCAAGTATTATGAAGCTTATGCATGAGTTTAATATATTTTTAAAGATGCTATCTATGAGCATGATGTCCTTTTCATTCTATACTTAATTACTAAGTATCATTTTGAGAACATGCTACTTTGCAAACTCTATGTGATGTCACAGAATGCAGTTCTGCAATTTTCAGTGTCAACAAATAAAGGCTCTTAGATTTCTTTGTAGCAGTTTGACAAAGACTGTGTATGCATATACTGTAAAGAAACAAATATGCTCTCTAAGACTGATTTAGAGATAAATACCTCTGCTTTAGATTTGAAATAGTAATCTGAAAAAAAAATGTATACATAAAAAGGCTAATTATTCTTGGTTCATACAGCAGCATCAGCTTTAAAAGACAAGCATTCCTTCATAAACTGAAAATGAATCAAAGTTCTCTGATTCCTGTAAAAATGTGTGTATCTACAGTCATAGTTTGTTCTGGATCAATTCCAGTGCATTGTGATGATAGGCACTAGAAAGGAAAACTCAAGAGGGTATTTTTAATCACTTTTACCTCTACTAACAATGTGATGCTATTTCCATTGTTCCTGTTATAAAAATAAGTAGCTGACATGTTCCCCAGAATTGATTATTGTGTTTTAGTCAACAGATCAGCCATCAAGACATTGCAGCCTATCAGGAAAGGGAGTGGAAAGAAGCTGACAGAGAGACCTCAAAGGAAGGACAAGACACTGTGTCTTTTGTCCTTTGTTCCATGATGGAAATAAACTGTCTCCACTTTTGATAAGCTTTTCTTTTGATCTTTGTTTGCAGTAATTAGGATTAGACACTAAGTTATTTTATGAATCCTTTCAGGTTTAGCCCCCTCCAAGTTAATATGAATATGAATTATTTGACGTCTGCAAATAACCACATTTATTAAGTTTTTATTATTTGCTTTAATTTATGGAGATTTTGCCTGATCAACAAGGGAACTAGATACTGATAGATTTGGGGAAGATTAAAAGTATTTTTTTCTGCAGATTTAGTTTTACTTCATATTTTACAAATGAGAGAACATAAAATGCATAAAAAGATGTAAAGATCTATTTTCTGTCTGTCTGTGCTATTTTATAAATACATATATAATTACATATATATATTTGCAATAAATTTAAGAATGTTTACCACACTGTGCTCCCATATATTTTAGGTGGTTAGGAAAATCTGCACTCTACAAAATACTGTAGATTGATGCTCTCATTGATGAGTATTGGTAAATGTTATGTCAGGCTGTAGGAGAAGCAGGGTTTTTACTCTAAATCATGCTGAAAGACAAATTGGATCCAGACACCAAAGGAAATGCTGGGAAATAAGAATTTGGGATCCAGCTACACTAATTTAGAAGTGTGACTGGAGTGTTACCTGCTTCTGGTGCAAACATAACAAGAAATTCAGGCATTAATTTAAGAAAAAATGTATTTCTCTTTGTTTGCAAAGCTAGAGTTTATCCTAGGCAAAAAAACCCCAACAACCCAAACCCCAAACCAAAACAACACAAACAAACAAACAAAACCAACAAAAGAACTCCAAAACTATCAAGCCAAAAACAATCTCCACAAGAAAGGAAAACAAATTAATCTGAGAAGTTAAATACAATGTAAATCTAGGCAGTTTTCACATACATAATCCGGGATACTACAGAGTAAAACAAATGTAATCGTCAAAGAATGTAGGCAGTATAATTTCAGAAAACAGTCCAGAATTAAAGTGTGTATATTTTTACATCACTGCTAATTCATAGATTTTAAAGGTCATTGTAAGAACTGAACCACAAGTCTTGCTTAGGTTTCCTGCTTGAAGTTGTGTCTCTGACATTTTAAAATGCCTCCCTTAGGAATGCATCTGGATTTTAAGATTTCACACGACAACTTCAAAGTTTAAAACATGACAAATTACTTCAGAATTTAAGATGTATGCCTTACTCCAAATTTTTATTCTCTTAGAATCAGTATCTAGTCTTTCACCAGTGTTCTTTTTTAGTGTGTGGGAGATCACAATCAAGATGTGGGATTGTATTGAGAACCAAATGATGCAAAGCTATAACACCCCTCCTACTGCCAAGAACAAAAAATATTATGTGTGTTTTGCTGAGGCACATCATTGCATTAGTATACAGTTTCAAGTCTGCAGATTTAAAAGATGTAATAATTTTCAGTAGCTTCCTGAAGCATGTATTATAGTCATTTACTGGAAAATACAGAATGCTCCTTAAGGGATCTAAATTGATGAATCTCTGTCTCTCCAGTGGAATAGTCTACTCTTATCAGCTGAATAAGTGATACAGTCTAAACAAAGGGTAATAATGTTCAACTGGAATTCCAGGAAAGGAAGCTGAATGTGAACTTCCTGATTTAATCTTACAAAAATAGAAAGGTTGATAGGATAAATGAATCACTCAGAAGAGCAGATTTTGCTTCATCTAATTAAAACAGACCATAAAAATGTCAAAGTACTCATTTGTAACATTTAACTGTAAAATTCACATATAAAACTTTTTAGAGCATCATTTTCATGCATGAGACTGAGGAAAATCTCTTCAGAGAAACAATTCAATTTCTGAAAATTCCTCGTTTCCAGCCTGGAAAACATGATGACAGTTACATGGACACTTCTTATACAATTTCCTGTATCTTCAGCTTTTTGTGGGCCAGGAAGGTCTTCTCAGAAGTAAATTTGAAACTTCTGCTTCTGGAAGATAATCAGCAAGTCAGAGATGCATGGATATTTAAGAAAAACAAAAGAACTATTTTGAGCCTTAAGAAGAGGTTTAGTTGCCTTCAGTTTGTGTTCACTTTGACTTCCTAACAATGGTAGTCACTCAAGTGTGGAATAAACTCACAAAGAAAGTTGAACCAACAGTTTTTGAACAAGATACCTGGTAAGTTGCTGGGAAATGAGCAAGAGAGATGGTCCTGCATTGCCAGTAGAAGGGAAATGACAATGTCGTAGGCCTTTTCAATATCCAACTTGTGCAAATTTGTCACCTGTCAACACTTTTATGTATTGCCAATATGAAAATATCTAAAATGTAAGTCAGGAAAGTGACCAGTTGCGATTACAACTTTCTTCTTACTCCCTACCAAACCAACAGGAAAATGTGTAAAAAATGTGCGTAGTGCCATAACCCTCTCAACATCAACAAGCAGGATATCTATGGGACTGCCAGAGGCCATACATATCAGAGGCCATTTCCTGAGTCTTGCCCCATAGTCAGTCCTTGCCTTGGGTGGAAAGTGTTTACTTCACACTTGGGCATGAAAATTTCTTCTTAGAAATAGCTTTTTTGGCCCAATAATTTTCAGTGTCTAAACTCTTCCAGGATGGAACTCTGTTTAATGGCAAGCTGATGGATGGGAGTCTTTTCCTGCTCTCACGCCAGAGCTGGACTTTTTTTCCTGATCAGGGTTTGATCCCAGGTGGTTTGTTTGTTTGTTACCAGTTTTTATTGCCTTCTAGTTTGTTACTTTCTTCTATTTTGTTACTTTCTTCTATTTTGTTTTTGTAGTTCTAGGTTTCTTCCTTGGTAACATATAAAGTTGCTCAGAACGGGATATCAGAGACACTTCGTGTGAGAGGGCTGCTGTGTGTGCATTTATGGCTGAGATGAGTGCTACCAGAAGAAAACAAGAAAAGCCAGACCTGGTGAAATGTCACCAGGTGCATGTAAAAGATCTTCAGAAACATGCTAAGGGTAGATATAGATGACTGATAGCATCTACAGTTGGAAGAGGTGTAGCTCCAAGTTAATATTGAATTCTATTTTATTAGATGACACTGATGTCATTCCTGATCCCTCAGACAATTCAAGGATAGGATTAACCAAGTCTGATAAAACTTTGGTCTTTTTTTTTGCCAAGATGTGAAGAATAATGTGAGGAATGACCTCTACAGATAAAATCACCTGGAAAGAGGAAGAAGGAAGAGGTAAAAGAGTGACACAAAAATCCTAAGCCATGTGTACTCCCTTGCCTGGAGATTGGTTCCACAGTGAAAGTTAGGGATTATCTCCTAGTAGAGATTTAAAATGGGATAATCCTGAACAATGCTGGATATCAGGTCAGCGTTATGTGAAGGTGAAAAACAGATCTCAAAAAAAAGCAAATCCATACTGACCAACAAACAGTGCAATCTCCTCACTCCCTCTTGTGCCTGAGATATCTGGGTGTTTCAGACAGCTGTGACTGATGAGGCGCCCATCTGTGATGAGCTAAGGATGGGATGTGAGCCTTGGAGTCAAAATAGAATTGCCTACTTTTAACCAAAATGTACTTTATGGGTGGGTGTGCTTTGACTGCCAACTATCTGTTTTCTTTTGGCACTAGAAATAACAATCTTGGATAACCTCCCTTTGGAAGGTTAGTTGCAATTATAGATATTACAGAAGATTCTTCCATTTCATAGAAAAAAAAAGATGAAAATTAGACGGAACATGCTCATCATTTGCCAGACTTGCAAGATATATTTTTCCCTACATATTTAGTGGTTTGGGTAATTATTTTCTTAATTAGGAGACTTGTCAAAACACATTATGGTGACTGATTTCACGTTACCACTGTTTTTCCTAGCAGTTTCTGATTACTGATTATATGTTACAGAAAAACATTCATTTTTAATTATTGCCAGTAATTTCTTAGAGATCATTAACAGCCAAACTGCTATAGCCTACCTAAGTACTTTGCAACTTCTCTACGGAAAAGAAAGTAAAAAACCAAATTTTTTTTTTTACAGTTAAATTTTTAGTTCAGAAAATGGAGTTGTTCTGTTTTTGATTGTACATTAGGAACTTAAAGGCAAAAGATGATGAAAACACCCATGTTTAACTGTGCAATTCCTGGACTATGACGCCTACAATACTAACTGAAAAAACACACGTTTGCACTGCTGTGACACTCTCAGCTGAGGTTTGCAAAGTATGCTGCAAACAATGTTTTAGTCTCAAGGTAATTTTAATGCATAAGCTCTCATTTTACAATTAGAGAGACTGAAGCCACAAAAAGGTGTGGGCATTTTCCACAGCTACATTCTGAACTGGCTGAAAAAATTGCGACCAAAGTGTGCCAGTCTTTTCCCCTTTTCTGGACTTTACCCTTAGGCACCACTCACAGCATCCCATACACTCCAGGACATGACAGGCTTGTGCCTTGCTTTTGCACCATTGTAGCAAGAAGGCAAAGTTCCACTGGTTCCAGTATAAGACCCAAAATTGCTTGGAGTTTCTGTCCTCAGTCTGCCTCTGACATTTCTGGGGCTACAAGGGCTCAGAAAACAAGCATCTTCTTTACCCCAAAGAGGAGAGCTCACATGGATGACTGCACATTGCTTCTAATGCAGGTCAGTGTCTTGAGGGTGCCTTTGAATATAATGGTTATATATAGGAGATCATGAAAGAATTCAAGTTCTGTGTTGTTTTAGAGAATGAGAAAATGAGGATTGAATTTGATATATGGACTAGTATTTGGCACAAGGTATGTGTTCAAGTATGCATCTTAAACGGTTTTCTTTTACCTTATCAATAACATTTATAGTTTTCGTGTCTAGGAATAACCTTAGTGGTTAAGCTGTGTTATTCGGAATCCTTGATGCGAGAGAGAATCTTGCCAGTGTAGCTATTCTGTACCAGTTTACCAAAGTAATTCTAAGTATCCAAGGATATCTATTTCTTGGTCATTTTAATACCACAGTTATCTGCAGCTTCCATTCTCTGCTAACAGATGTTTGGTTACTCGTGTTCAATATTATGCAATAAGACAGTGAGTCCCCAGAACTCCCTGTCAGGAACACAAAGTACTCTAAGACAGATCGCTTTCATATTTTCTGGCATTCAGCAATGGGTAAATCTCCAAATGGTTTGCATGTCCATTTAGTTTAAACTTAATAACCAGAACTCAGATTCCTAGAGCTCAGTTTTCTCAAACTCAAAACCATACTAGTTATATAATGAGCTGCATCTTTCTTTTAATACCTATATGCACACTCTGCCAAGAACTGGTTTTGAAATAAAATAAGGATTGTCGGAGGAGTTCAAACTTACCTTTACTGTAATATTTCTCAGAAAGACAACTGAACAGAAAGAATTTCATTTGAGGTATGGCTGAAGAAGTCTTTAAAGTGCCAGAAATCTTCCTGATTTATACTAGTCACCCATGTCAGCTGGGAAGAGCACAGGCTGAAAAAGTAGATTTTCTAGTTACAACTTCAGTGGTATCGAGTATTAGGAAAATGGGAATTGTTCCAATTTGCAAGAGTAGGACAGCAAAATAATTTCATGTGTTTTGACTGATTTTATCTTCTTTGCACACAGAGTATAGTACATTTTCTTGAATGATGAAGCATATATAAATCAGTTCTTCAGCATGTGTAATTGACATTTTGATACTTTCACAAAAAAATAAAAGCCTTACTGAGGCATTTACATTTGAACTGCTGTGTAGCAGATATTTTTTTCTTCTAATGGAGGATAATTAAATATAATTAAGTTAAAATTTCTTCATGATTTTGCAGTGATAGCATTAAAAGTCTGTGTCATTAGCTTTTTTCAGCTGCTATTTTGTTCAAGGAGTCAGTGTATGACTTGAATCTTCCGTAAGATTTCTGAGTAGAACACTTTTACTTCCCTTAATGTTACAATATTTGGTAGGGCTGGTCTTACATGAATAAGTATGTGAAGATATCGCAAAAATTTTCATGAAAATGCAAACAATTAGTTTTTCTCAGAGCTGAACTTGTGCAAAAAAGCATCAAGCACCATGTGATAACAGATGAAATTAGATGTTTGATGCAGTACCAAAATAGAGCAATCTGAACTAATACTGCAGTAACTTTGCAGGGTGCAAGAAGAGGTAATGAAATGATGGAAATAACAGGATTTTAGATGAGAGCTTAAAGAACATGAGGAAGCATACTGAAAACATTTCTTGTGGCACAAGGCTTTCACAATGCATTTCACGATTCATTGTCTGTGGAGACTCTGTATGAGGGTCATCCATGGCAGCAGGTACACACATTGCCTGCACGACATTTTCTTGGGATGGTCACGTGCATTGAGCAGACGTAAGAGGCTCCCAGAAGAAAAGACCAGTGTGGAGGGTACAAAGCTGTGTGTACTGTAAATACCTGTGAAAAAACCCTAGCATAATTTCAGGCAAATCAGAGTTTCTTGTTAACCCTTTCACTCTTTCCCTTTGAATTATGCAGAGAACCACAAGCTCTGCCTCCTTTGCCTTCATGATCTACCACGGACTTCAGAACCTGCTCCAAAAATCAAGTGCCCCTTGTCCAGATGCTGCTTCCCAGCCATGTTTGCTGTCATGTTTGCATAGTCTTCTCACAGCCTGTTTGTTGGAAAAGTGTTCTCTGTTTCTGGACTTCTCTGTTGTCAGAAGGGAATTGGCTTATTCATGCTCTGCTTTGTTTTTCAAGCAGATTTTGTTGACAGCCTGCAATTCCCCTAGAGCCCTTGCGGGAGCCTGCAATTTTGCCCGGGGTCCTCTGACCCACAGAACTGGCTGAGAGCTCTGGGTGCTACTTCAGCCAGAAGACTTGCGTAGAAAGGAGGGAGGAATATTGCACAGCAGACTAATTTAGTGATCTTGGACCTTGCATTTATATCTCCAGCCTTCACTCTCCACCCTCCCAAAACTTGGATTGCAAGAAGAATGCCTTTCTCCCTTGCTGTGTATGTGCTCAGAGTTATATCGAAGCCACACAATTTCCATGAAGTCATCTCATGGCACCTAGCTAAATGTTTTTTTTAAATGTTGTGAGGAGAGAACAAAATTAAGAGTCTCTGTTGGGTCTGGAGCACAGCTGATACATGAAAATCAATGCAAATGTATCTGTTCTCCAACTGGATGTAACAGCATAGGACATATATGTAAAAGCGTGGGAAAAAGCAGGGTAAATAAAATACATACAGGTATTATTCTGCTGTTCAGGCCAACATGCTGGGTTCAACCCTGAATCATCTATTCCACACCCAACACAATTTAGAAAAAAAGGGAGATTTTTATAAGTACAGGACACAGTCATCAAACCCTTGCCACAGGCCAAGAGATGGCCACAGATTAGAAACTAAATAGTAATAGGTCAGGGAAAGAGAAGAAATATCTTTTTTTTGTTGCTGGATCACAGTGATGTGAGCTTCTGAGGGCTACAGCAAAATGCACTTGGGCTTACTAATAATTGTAATAATCCTAATAAAGTCAGGAAGTAAGGAATTATTTGTACTTCTTATTATGTCCTACTGGCTTGGGAGAGGATCTGATTGATATTGCTTGTCACATCTCAAAAACAGTGAACTGAATACAGTTGCTACTGAGAAAGCTTGACCTTAACATTACTCTGTAGCCTGTGCTCAGTTTTTGTGTTTTTGTAAGGGCAAACAGAAACAGAGCAAGAACAGATGAATGAACCAAAAAATTATTTCTCTGGAAAAATGATCCTGGAAAAGCAAACAAGAAAACTGTTTACATGTAAATCTGAGATGGGAAATGCTTCAGCAAGTATCCTTTTCCCTCAGCCCTGCTCTCTTATCTTATGAAAGAGACAACTGGAAAAAATGAACTGAAAATGACGTGTTGAAGAGTTGTGCCAGTCCATTCCTTGCTCATATAACAGTTAAGTGCTTTAGAGAAAGCAGAATCTGATTCTGCTGCATTTCCAGAAAAGCCAGGAACTTGCTCCTTTTAAATGTTGGCAAAAATAAGTAGGCCGTGAGTATTTTCTCTGACAAGCTTTAGCCAGGAACACATATAATTTAGAGAAGCTGAAAATAGTATATTTGCAAACACATATGCAAGATGTCAATATACCCTCTGGAAAATCTGCTGCAGCTGGCTGATAGTCTCACAATATTATTAAATGTGGGGTTATTATTCCACCATGTTTAGGTCACTTTTGGATACAACATAGGGAGAGGGAAGTATTTGCCCTATTGTACTAGGCAATGAGCTTTCCATATGCTGGAAATAGCATCATGAAAAGAAACTGCCCAGAGGAAAAAAACTTAGTATCAATGAGAGGGAGTACTCAGTACATCACCGGTGATCCCATCCAGCAGATATTCTCAGACTCTGCCTGTTACAATGCTGTCTGATCTCAAAAAAAGAGAGGGATGTTATTTTTCTTTAAAAAAAAAAAGTAAAAATAGTTAAGCCATCCATCAACTAAAACCAAGACAAGTGTTCAGTTCTCACTGTTGAAATGGGATATTATTATTCTCATGGGGATTAATAAGCCTAGCTGGAGGAGTCTGGCCCTTCAGGAGGTCAATAGAGGAATGCTTATGATTAATGTTTTGGTCCATGGTCTATCTCTATGCTAAGTTAATAAAGCTACGTTGTCTTTTACCATCCCCTATTAACACAACATTAAATTTCTGCTAGCACTGATGTTGCAGACTGCCCTTGGCTCCATGAAGTAAAATAATACTTTGTGGAAAAGATTTTACTGTACAAATAAGCAGATTTAACATCCCAGTTCTTCCCAGCTCTCAGATGTCAGCATTGGCTGTAATTAGCTGTGAGCTGGAATGTGGGTTGCCATGAAGTAACCACACCAAGCATCTTCTCTCACATCTTGATTTCCCATTTCAAATATCCCTGTTGAGTTTGGAAAATGAGTTGTGGAAGCATAAGAGAGCAAAGGAGAGGAGACTCAGATTGAGCATATAAGGTGAACCTAATGTAGAATCAGCTTATTAAATATTTTTGTTTGTTTGTTTTTAATTTGCTGGTCTTCACAAAAAATACAAAACATTGTAGGAAAGCATTGCTTGAACAAGTAGATGCCTTGAATAAAATAATCACAGATGTTCAGCAGTTAAAAATATATTTCAAAGGGCAGTCTCCACTATGAAATTCAAAACTCTCAAAATGAATGACGGGAGATAACAGTGACATATTTCCAGGGGCTTTTATTTTTTATAATCAGATTAAGGGTCTGTGAAAGGTGAATGCTTGCAAGTTCTGCATGAAGTCCTGTTTCCTCACCTGACAGATCTGTGAAGGCTGTGTAAGTTTCCTCAGAAAACCTAGTCCTAATCAGTTGATATCATGAGGCTGCTAGAACAGCTTCTCCTATTTAAAGTAAATTTAGTTTTCAGGCTGCCATCATTCTCCTGACTTTCACAGAAGAGCTCCATATTCGCACTGAAACAATAGAGCAGACTCAGCCTCCCTCGAGTGTTGTGATACTGGCAACAAAAATGTCAGCCATGGCTGTCCATGAAGGTGAGAGAGCTGTTGATTAATTTCCCAGTTTTACTCTGCCACTTACCAGCAGACCAGGCAAATACATGCATTTGTTGCCTATACACAAATGTAAACAGTATTGTGACAAAGGTTTTTGTTACTTCATTACCTGTTTTTTTCAAATGGGCAGAAAGATATACCATGAACTTCAGCTAGTCCAGAGAATGGCTCTCTGGTTTCCAGCATACTTCTCTGTGCAACGGGATGTGCTCATTGAACTCCTGAGGTTTTAATTGTAATGATACTGGATATCCCAAACATTAGCACTTCTGATAGATACAACTGATACTTTTATAAATAACTGAGGCAGTGACACTATTAGCAGTTGCATTTAATCATGTGGGAGCTGTAGGAAAACTTCCTGTAAAGGCGTTTTCCTTGACTACTGTTTGCTTTGAGGTTTCTCTACAAGGCCTATGGGTTCTTCCAAACTTTGCAAAGAAAGAGCGAAGGGAATAGGAAGCTGATATCTTCTCTGAACTCTCTTTCTCAGTGTACCAATATGCTCTTCAGATAGCTAAAAATGCATGTTTTTATTAAACAAAAATAACTTGTAAAGTAAAATCCTTACTATCTCTATGTCCTACAATGCACATCATTTGGGAAAGAAAAGGTAAACAGGAAGCTACAAGCAAGATGACATATATGGTGATACTGACAATACACTGGCTAACAGACGCCATGTTAAGTACTAAAGTGAGCATGGATAACCTCCAATAAAAATGGCAACAATGTTCAAAATGTGTTGGAAAAGGCATGTGTTTTCCAAAACCAGTTAAGAATCACAGGCCAAGCATCCAGAAACTTTCTCAGGAAAAAGGCCTTCTGAGGGGCTGCGGCTTTTGCAATCATAATAAACCTCCCAAATAAGAAGCACTGTTAGCAGTGGAGTTACTAAACTCGGGATGTAAATCATTCTCCAGTTTTCAGACAGAGCATTGCTAATCTCTCTGGAATATCATGTTAAAGCCATATTTTGCATTTCCATGAAGATTGTGCTGATTGACAGCGATGTTCGTCCCAAAGCAGCGATGGAGCTGGGTTAGCCCTGTGTTATGGGGTTGGAGTGAGGCCAGGGTTTCTCCTCAGCTTCTAAGAGAATGAGTCAACACACCTGCTCTAAAAATCTGGATGCAGTCAGAAGCCAACGATGTAATCTTTGGCACAGTCACCAGAACTCCATCTGAATTATGTTCTTTAATTCAGGTTTTAAGGCTTTTAATACAAGACACTGTTGGAATTTTTCACGACCGAGTTCTTTTCCCAAAAGATGTGCATTAAGAAAGTAAACCTACCGCTTGCTTTTGCTAAAACTTTAATCTTTCTTGTGAAAACTATAATAAATATTACTTTTGAAATATAAATAAACTCTTTGTTTTTTGGCAAGAAACAATCTCAATCTTTTTTTAATTAGCTGTATTTTCTCAAAGACAGTAGGACTGCATTCTGCAAACAAGCATTCCTATGAGTAATTCCATAAAGTTAAGGAATTAACTAATGTGAATAATGGCTCGCAGGGCTAGACTAATTTTTTTGGATAATTCTTGAATATGCACATTACAGAAAGATGATTTTAACTGAGGAATTTATTTTAACTCCACAACAAAGAAGAATCAAAATATCTGTTAAATCTTCTTGGTTTTCTGACCTTAAAATATTGTCTGTCAATGTCTACAGAAAGATAATGGTGCAAATTATGGTGCAGTAACACAAGTCAAGTTAATGTTCAGATAATGTAAATCCCACTGAAAACACTGACGTTGGGGTGTGTAGGAGTGGGTAGCATTATGTATGTGCAAATAAGCACAGCCCATTCCACAGCTCAGATCTAGCTATTACCAGCACATAGTTTCATTTTCAGGGTGATTAGAAGATGCTGAGCTACCTGCTTCCTCCACAGCCAGCCATGAACAGAAGCAGCCACTAAACTTTTCTTTGTTTATTGGCATATGGCTGCCAAATTTTGCATCTTTTTCCTGGTGCAGGAAGAGGTGTTGCCCAATAAATGCTGTTCAATGCAGGGAGCAAACTGCTGAGGTAACCTCTGTATCTTCCCACTGTTTTATCCGCCCACTTAATTGGTCACAATGAGCACTAGACCAATACGCTGATGGAGATGCCATGTTTCAAAGCCAATGGAGACCCTGTAGTTCCTACTGAATCTTGCCTATTACCTAATGCTGCAAAACAGAATTAATTAAAAAGCAGAGCAATTAACATCACAAGCAATTAATATCACAGAGAGGAATCCCTTACTTATTCAAAATAATTCAATGCTACTGCTTTGAAAATAAAAATGCAGTATTACTTTTTATTTTTTAAACAAAATACAGCTTCTACAGGGCTTCCTGAGATGCAGTATTGGCCATGTAATTTCCTAAGAAATTTCAACCAAAGTGGTAGAGATTTCTAAATTCTCTAAGATTACTACCCATCAGACATGTTAGTGTACAAAAAGCTGAAATCTGCACTGTGAAAGACCTGAAATATATTATCAGTTAGAATTACAGAATGGTTTGGTTTGGAAGGGACAATAAAGATTATCTAGTTCCAACTCCCCTGCCATGGGCAGGGACACCTTTCACTAGACCAGGCTGCTCAAAGCCCCATCCAACCTGGCCTCGAACACTTCTCTGAGCAACCTGCTCCAGTGCCTTACCACCTTCATTGTGAGGAAAACTTGAGTTCAAAATAATGAGGGGAATATGGAGTCCCTGGTACTCTGGGAGTGATTCTAGCTAGAATAATATTTGAATATATAGCATGTCAGCATAGATGGCTGTCTCTAGATATGTTGGCACTGTAGTAACTGTGACTCATGCAGTGAGACTTCAGAGAGTTTTAATCTAGCAAGTTTTAATCTGGCATTAGTAGCACCCAAAGAAAGCTGTGGCATCTCTGAAGAAAAATCCTGTTCAGCAGGAGACCAAATGTAGTTTCCTTCTTTGCTTGGTGGGCACAGTATAAGGGGAAGGGAAAATGAGGAAGGGACAAAAATCTAGGTAGGAGACTTAAACAAGGTCTTTTCAGACTGAAAAAAGGATGGAGGGAAAGAGAGAGAGAAAGGAAAAAAAAGAGACACCAGTGTACAGACAACCAAGAGGCTTGCTTCTCTTTAAAATAGGAATCATTTCTTGATGTTTGTAAATAACCTTCCAAGACGGGCTATCATTTTCACTGGGGGACGCAGCAAGGAGTAGGAGGATTACGTAAAGAGCCTAATGTGTCCTCTGTATCTGAGAGTATGACTCAAACATTGTATTCTTAAATACAGAAAATGATGGATATACAAAATGCATGTAAGCTCTGAGAATAATATCCTACCAGTTAAAGTAAAGTCTTAACTCTATTAATGATTCTGTCAAGATTTTGCCATTGTGTCTTGCTTAAAACCTTATTTTCCCAAAAGGAAAGATTCTCCAAGCCCTCGCCCTGTCATTCGTAACTGCACAGCAAAACCACATTACTCCTCACAGAATAGTTCATGTACTGTCAGGAAGCCTTTCATCCATGTGCTGACCCTAAATCTAAGGATATCCCTGCATGAATGTGGATTGTATAAACCAACAGATAACTCAGATTTATCATGTGAACCTCAGAGTGGAAAATCTTCATCAGTGCTGCACTCAAACTGGCCAAGGAAGAGGTCCAGGATTCCTTATTCAGCCCAGAGCACTTATTTAGTCAAATTCCTGGTTTAGACCTTCTGCCTCTTTAGGGAGAGACCTGTGAAGAAATTGTATGCATGTAGACTACAACACAGAAAGAGAGACAGAAAGGGTAGCATATAAAGCACAACCAGTTTCAGCAACTTCATTTTCAAAGGGCTAGTTTCTTTTCTTGTTTAACCAATCCTTTCTCTTCAAACTTGACAGCAACACCGAGGTACCTCCATATCAGCACAAGGAAGACTTGTTCTTGGTGTAACAAATGCAAATGGACTACATTACTTGTAAGTACTTGGCAATAGGCATTTTCAAGGAACTACGTGTTTCTGTCTGCTGTCACATTCCCACAACCTCTGCTGCATCCTCTCCTCTTCCATTTAACTCAGTTCTCTCCCAGATCTCTCCATAACCATCTAGGGAACAGACCATACCTATTCTGCACCCTTCTGAACCTTCTGTGTGCTTACTGGCCAGACACTGAGCAGAAAAATTTGCTGCTCTGCCCACCCAACAGTGTGGTGGGCACTAGCCTGAGTCTCCCCCATTTAAATACTGTATTTCACAAGACTCAAGAGCCTACTCTAGCATATCAGAAATATCTGCCACACAATCAAATTAGGTTACAGTTGGAGAAATGAGTACAGATGGATGGATGGATGAAGGACCAATGTCCTCCCATAACCTACATTTCTTCAAAAAATTGTGTTGGAGAAGTATACCTTTAATACTTCCATTGGCAAACAAAGCCTTCTGCCCAAATTAGGTTGATTAAATCTTACTGCTACTGTTGCTGCTATGACATATTGGACAGTTCATACTCATTTCTGTGTCTGGTCAGACTAACTAGTCTCATTTAAGTATATTTTGTAAAAGTAGCATTTAGAAAAAGCTTGAAAACATTTGATTGCTATTATTGGTGGAAAGGGATGTTATTTGGTATTTAAATCCATGTAATTGAGACAAAACCTTTACAAATTTCATCTCAGATTTTTAAGCCACATAATAAACTAATAAATAAATTGAACATAAAACCCAACCACCTGTCTTTTCTTTATTTAATACATACTAGCAGCTGGCTTGGGCTTTTGTCACGACTGTGGGAATGAGCTAACATGTTTAAGACAAATATTTCCACGGCTGACTTGCAGTGCAAGTTGTTTTCCATAATTCAACAGTCACATCAACAAAAAGAATGCTAGGAAAACAGCATTAGAAAATGTATTCCCCTCAAGTTGCTGGAGCAGGGAGTCCTTAGGTCAAGGGTCCTAGGAGAAATGTGGGCCAGCTTAACAGCGCTTCCAAATCATTCCACAAGCCACCGGTGTGTTCATCACTGAACAGAAAATGAAGTTTTTCTGTGAGAAATAAAGTCTCAAATATAGTATTTTCCTTATTTCACAAAGAATTTTATGGTCATGGTTCAATTGGAGTTAAAACAGAAAGAAAAGAATGTTAAATAAAATAACCTGATTAAGGTTGTTAAGAAATTTCAAGCTTTCCTCTACACCTTCAAAGTTCTGCCATCTACTCAGGTATCCAATCCTCCATTTTCTTAATTGTTTGTCAAACAGTCATTTTAATATTTTCTGTTTTGCCTGGGACACAACATGACTTTTGCATCTAGGAGGAACATGGAGATGTCATGCACTGCGCACTGTCATCAGCTGCTCTTGCTAGCTGGGAGATTGATATAATGAGTGAGGGTTATGGGAGATTATGGATGATTGGAAACAGGAAAATGCACTCTTAAACTGGGGCAAACTGGAACACAGAAAAGTTGACTCTGCTGCCAAGAGGCTTATGGGAATGTCAATGGGGCCATGGAAAAGAACTGAAATAGACAAAAATATTCAATGTGTCATTAATTTGTGGTGTGTTTATTGTCTATGATGAACTGACAGTGGTGCCAAATTTCTTATTTATTTTGCCATCAATAGAGTTTTCTTCTTTTAAAGAAAAAAAATATTTTCCTCCTTTTCTCAGCCTGCATTTTCTTTTTTAGTTCTGGCACTTTCAGATTTTACTAATGATTGAAGATGCTAAGTAGGAACTGACCTTTTGCTAGAAAAATGCTCACAACAAAGAATCAGTAAGCTGTAGCTATTTCTTATACAAAGAAGCAGTCTTACAGTCCTTACTAACTTGAGCCCCAGTGCTGGAACTTTGACTCCTTCATCGAGTTGCACGACAACTGCATACCCACTCCAGTTTACTCTTTACCAAGGTAACTGCCCTTTTCAGTACTGAGGGTTTCACTCTTCCAGTCCTTACTGGACTTGGCAGCAAAGCTGCACTGAGTGTCACGAACACCAAGGCTGGGACCAAGGAGAGTTTTGCATGGTTAAGACTGCTGGATTGGATGCTGGTTCCTTCTCCCAGTATCTGAACCCAAATAGTCAACACCAAAAGCTCATGGGGTTAGTCAATAAACCAACAAGAGAAGCAGATGGACAGACTTTAAGCAGTGCATGATTCCAGTATGTAAAAATTCTGCAGCTTTGACTCATTTTATACGCTTCCCTTCTCTTCTTTTAATGCATCATTGTAATGAAAAAGTTCCCACAGAAACTAACATGTTGCAGAGCTAATTGCTGAACGACTGGTCTATTAATTAGACATCTCTAGATAAAAGGCTGTTCTATGCTCAACAGATTAAACTGAGCCCTTGAGATATTTGAAGTTTGTTTTGTCACTATGAGATAAACACAACAGAACATGTCAACCTGCAGAGGTTCATGACTAAACTGTTTGCAAGGTTAAAAAGAAAGGGAGAGGAAAAGCCTTGTTAATATTCTCCATTCCTAATTTAAAAAAAAGTAAATATTTTTGTAAAAACATTTCAAAGGCTTCCACTTTCAGCTATGTGGCAGGTCAAGATTAGGGAAAACCCAAGCACCTCCTAAGGTTAAACACACTATTTGTCTCTGTCTTTCAAAGTACATCTGAGTATATTTTGCAGATAAGTTTAGATAGGGTAAAGCTCAAACTCCTTTCCTTTGACTTTTTACCTAGAAATATATAGCCAGCAATGGAGTAAGTTCAGAGCAGTATTTTCCTCTCATTACAGATACTCTATTCAGTTCCTAGAACTAATTAAAAATTTTATTACATGAAAGGTACAATGATTTGAAGCTCCTATATCATTAGAGATAGAATAATTTATGAGTAAAATAAAATTTCTTGCAAATGTGATTTTAGAAAATTGGAAAGCTTTTAAAGGGCTATTAGATATGCTTTGTTTACCACATTCAGTCATTCAAATTATTAACTTATTTATTAGTCTCACAGAAGACTGGGATAGTTTAAGTCACTTCCAGTAGATAATTTGTACTTTTATTCTGAGGTAGGCAAACTACAATGGTGATTTATGGAAATTAAGTATTTTGCATTATATTATAGAAGTTAAGTATTTTGGTTTTGATTTTGAACATGAAAATAAAAAGACCAAAGAAAATGTTTTCACTTCACTGAGTCTTATGCTTGGATGGTCCCCCTGGTGTGGGTGTGGTGGCAATGGAATTAAATTTCTTTTTCATTAATTGCATTACAGTTGTCTATGAGGCAGAAAAAGCCCATAACTGCACATAGCAAAAGTAGTATTTACAACTTTTACAGAGAAATCTCTTCCAGCCAACACAGGACAAACATCCTGCAACTCCTGTCTCAGGCTCAGGCTTGATAATATATTAATATATTCAGACTCATTTTGTATATCATTATTTATATTTATTTATATTTTAAAATCTTAGCTTGGGAATAGACTATGTAAACACTTCTATCTGTCTTGAGTAGTAGGCACAGATCTTAGCTGCTGTGAAGTGGCAAAGTGCCAGCATCATAAAAGAAAACACATTTATTTATAATGACTGACTTTCTGAGCCAGGAAATCTCTGATTTCCTTCAGCGGCAAGAGAGACTTAAGTATAGGTGAGGGTAGACAGACAGGCAGATAGAAGAATATTCCTTACAGCAGTACCGAGAGGTTTGCTGAGGGTAAGAGGACCCCAGCAAGGATTTCTTCCATGTGAAGTCACCAGGCTGATGCCCAGCTGTGGGCCCCTGAGAGCCACCCAGCCAGGGACACTGCCTGTGTGGTTACCCCTAAAACCACATCCAAGTGGGGTTTACACCACAAAAAGGAAAATAACAAAAGCTACAGAGGCCATACTTCCCTGTGGTGGGAAGGGTAGAATTATCTCATACAACCTCCCAGCTAGAGGAAGCCCAGCAGCAGCAGCAGCACCAGCACGCCCTTCCTTCTGAAAGGCACATCCCATTCATGGACCTCAGGAGATGATTTGGCCTTATAACCTAGGAATGTGGGTAGCAGATGTTGGGGAGCCCAGTGCCCTACAGATGGCTCACACATGGTTTTCTCTTCCACGCCTCAGTGCTGCATTGTGGCTGGCTTTCCACTGCATTGTCTCAGCAAATTAACGGGGTGTGGGTTTAAAAGAAGAAACAAAGAAGGAAATCTGGCACTCTACAGGTGCAAACCCTCCAGCAAGGGTAAGGTTTGAGGGGATTACTACAGAAATCGTGTCAGTTAGTTCAGGCAGAGTATACACTGCCACCGAGACCATTTTCTGCAAGGCTTGTTGACTGGCCCTGCAATCAATCTATGGTTTGAGAAAGCAAATCCTTCCCTTGAACATTTATCCTGGGAAATGTTCCCACTGACAGTATCTCAGCCTGAAGAAAGCATTCGATTTTACTAGCTTCTGACTAAGACAGCTATGTCTTACTCCCAATCTTTGTGTAAGTCTTCATTTTAATTCCTTTTTCCTTCGTACTCATATATGGAAATGTCAGATGGGTTTAGAAGAGCAGTTAATCCCCACTATAGCAGGAAGCAGTTTCCATGGTCTGGTTTTAGGAGAGCTGACCTTAGGAATATCTCTTTTCTGAAGCTTTTGGTAAAATGTTATGCTCAGTTACCTGCAGACTCTGTACATGGTTTGTAATTCATAGGATGTAGTTAGTTTTATCCTGCCACAGTGTGGTGAGGAAAGATGCCTATTTCTTTCATCCAAAAGTTTAAAATTAAAAGCTATTTGTCACCAACATGACAGCTGTGTTTCTTTCTGAATGGAGAAAAAGGTTGAGTCTGCATTTTTTTCAAACTTCATATGAATCTGTATGAACTCCTGGCAGGGAAAATAATCCTGTGTGTGTGTCAGCATTCCACAGCAGGGTTTTAACAAAGATCACATGTTACACATTCAAAAACCAAAGCACAGAAATGCTGCAGTTAAAAACAAAACCCCTGCATATCTGAATAACCCAGCCTCAAAACTATTAATCTGAACAGCTGCCCTGTGCAAAATAGGCAATGAAGGACTAATTCATTCAAACAAAGCATTAAAAAAAAAAGACCAAACAAAATCCCAAACCAAAGCAAAGTGCTACGAGAATATGTGTAACTAAACCATATTTCATCCATTTTTTTGCACAGAATATGCTATTCTTTCATGACACTAACCAGATTCTTCTGCAATTTTTCCTATCTTGCTTTCTGAAGTTTTGACCATAGGAAGATTTTGATACATTTGATCATTTTGTTAAAGAAAATGGGAAATAAAAAGCAAAATTACCTTTTGTAATTGATCTATGAAGAATTTTAGCTTAGTCATTATTTGATTCAGATTCATACTTCCCAGAGCATGTAGTTATGTGATATGCTCCCATATTACATGAGTAAGAAATTATATTGTTGATTCATGATCCTAAGAAAAATTTCCTTTTGCAAAGTTTGGACTAAGTGTTATTGTGCTCCACAGAGAGGGGAGTACTTAAAACCATGTTAATTTGATTTTTCTTATCAGTTGTGAAATTTATTGAGAGCTTTGGTATTTGAGTATCTGTATTTGTTGACAGGAGAGGAAAAGCAGAGGCAGTGGCTATACAAGTTTGTTCAAAATGCCCTCCAAATAGTCTTTTACCGTGTTTTGAAGTTCTTTGGCATTAATTCAATTTACTGATCCATACCCTTCAGCCAATTGGTGCCTGTTCTAGCAGTAGGTAGATGCTGTAATGTACCACAAAGTCTTAGGATGGGAAATGACAGCACAGATATTAAGAAAGAGCAGGTGCACACTTATTATCTAAACATAATTAATTTCATATTCCAGTTTTTAATTATCACACGTTTGCCCATAAAACACAAAAAGTTGAAAAATGGTGAAAATACTTATTCTCTGCCCTCTTCAGGCTAAGAATTACAAATCTGTTCGTACACTGAATGCTCTGGCAAAAGAAGTGACCCACATACTAGAATCTGGCACATTTATCCCTTGCAGCAGCAATTTTCAAGTTAGTCAAAAGCTCTTGGCTTCAATTTCGTGGCTTTTAGGAGATAGTTTATACTTTGTGAGTTTGCTGGTGCAATGCTGTATGAAAGTATCAGATAAAAAAGCCTAATTAAAAAAAATGCAATTATGTAAAGAGATGGTTAAATTCTGAAAGCTTTACTCATTGCTTAACCTTGATTAAGAGCAAGTTCTGACTGAATAAATCGGTGTAAGGATTTTTGGATTTAGAATCTGAATGCTTTACCACAAATTTCTATGAATATCTTTTACTCGTGTTTGGGTACTTAGTGAACATCTGTGGAGGTTTCTTTTGGTCAAAAGAAGAAGATATTTTTAAGTGCAGTTAAATATAAGTAATTTAGAGATAAATAGCTTCCTGCTCAGTTAAAATACTCTTCTATTGCTTCTGTACGTGACTTGGCCCAGGGCTGATTATTATTCTCCCTGCATCAGAGAAGTGTGTAGCACATATTTTATGGTTGCTTAGAACTGGAAAAAAAGGCAAAGGGTAGGGAAGGAAAGACAAAAACATCATTTGGTGACTTGGTCCTTAAGGGTTTGTCTAGAGAATGAAGACAACTTGAAAGTCCTTTGAAGGGATATACACACTTATGTTATATGGATAAACTCTGTGGTGGTTAATCATTTAGTAGAGTTAGAGCCACACTTAAGTCATGAATAAAAGTATGCCACTCAAACGAACAGAGGCTTTGTTAGGAGTTAAATTTGGGATGAGGCCTTCTTTAAACAGATTTTGAAAAGGGAAATAAATCAGTGAGTAGATGATCAAGCTCAGCTCAAAACTAGATATTAGATTTGCCTGTTTTCAAGCTGCAAATTGAACCTAGAGGTTGCTACTTTCCACTTGCCTAATTGTCATTTTCAAAGGAAAAATAGTCAGTCTCAACATAAAATAGGCAAGTCATGTCAGTGCCGTATGGAATTCTATTGGTTAGTGAACAGTATTAATGTTAGCATGCCAGGTATTGCATCCATACTATAGCACCCTGTTCTGGGCACTGGAGGCCAGAGGAAGAACATGCTCCTTACATGTAGCCCTAAACAGCTAAATTAAATACAGTGTCTGCAGCTGCTGTAGATGCCCTGTAAACCCAAGACATAAGTCATAGTCCCTCTGATGCTGCTGATTTGAGAAAAACAATATCTAGCTGTGTTTCACTCTTGTACATCTCAGGAGAGATATCTGATCAAATTTTTTATGGAGGTGCATAATGGGAGTTCATCTCCACCCATCTCCATTGCAGTGAATGTGACCTGGCTGTGTGTCACTTTACTTGCCCACTCTCCCTCTGTCACCTGACAGCACTGGGACACACGGCTTTCAGACCATGCCAGTGAGCCAGGGTTTTCCCACTGCAGGCTGCATAGCTTATGTGAGGATAAAGCTTGCACAAAACACTTAAGAGCTTGTTGGCTCTGAAAACTTGTCACCCATCTGTGCTCTGCTCAGAAGGTTGGGAGTTCGATGAAGCGCAGTTGGGAAGTGGTACAGAGGTGTGAGCTGTGCTGTACCGAGCCTATAATCACATGGTACAGTCTTAATTATCTTAGATCAATACCATAACTGCTGGACTACTGATTAAAAGCACTCGGGAGTAATATCACTGCTTCCTTCTCTTCTCTTTCATTCTTTTGATCGATGCCTCATATGAAACTTTACAAGCATGGTTAGAAATGTCTATGGGAGAAGCAAACTGCTTCCTGATTCAAAGGGAAGGAAGTCTTTCTGTTTTAGCATAAACCAGATATCTCTCCCCAAATTGTTATTTTGTTTTATTCAAAATCCATCCTCCTGCTGCTTTGCTTTGATGGTTAAAAACCATACTAGTCTGCAAGATCATGGGAAACCCCAAAAAACATGGTGGGGGGTGATTTTAGGCAAGGCGTGAGAAGTGTGGGGAGAAAGGCTTCACAATGGTCTATGCCACTGTTTAGAAGGAGTCAGCAGTTATTTGAGGGTAGAACAAAATACTTCAGTGGATACAGGACAAATTCCCTCTTGGTGTCGTTCCCCTACTTGGAAGAAATTAAGTTGAGAAATTTTGACTATAATATCTTTTCTACCCCTCTGAGTCAGAACTTCATTTCTAGCCAGAGCATGCAGCTGACATTCCCATCTGAAATCAATTTATACTCCTGAATGTTAGCTAGTAGTAACCAGTGAACAAAACCAAATGCTGACATTTTATTTTAGCTAATCTTTTCAGGTGGCTCAGACCTCAGTGTAGCAGCGTATGTTAAAACAGGATATTTGTTTAATTAAACTTCTCCTATTAAAGGATAAAAAAAAAAGGAGGTTAAACATTTGTTATTGACTTCTCTTGAAAATACATGGAAATAAATGGGCAACAGCTGAAGTTAGTTTGCTAATAAAAAACCTTGGTTCTGTTTTTAGTCAACTAAAAAAGTCTTAAAGAATAAAGGAACACTGCAAACTGAATGCAACTGATCCCCGTACTCCTGAAATCTGCAGTGCAACCCTGTGGCTTGGTTGTATCTTTTAGCCAAAAGTATCTTGATACAGTATCTGTCCATAGGGCAACAGGGTTACGAATGCACATTCAACATGCATACAAAACCAGAGATTGTCATTAATGAGTTTTTTTTTACTTCAGCTTCTGCAATAAATCCGGTGTCTTAGTTTCATTATTTGCTTCACTGAGCTTTAAAGGATATATTCACTTTGAATAAGATACTAAGTCATCCTCTTTATAGTAATTTTCTTATTTCATACTTGACTATTAGTTTCTAGCCACACATTGAAATGTGGCTGTGAAGTAATTTCTTCACAGAGAGCAGAAGATATGAGTAAAAATTCTATCCTAACTTCAAAGCACTCAACTATGGTTTTAAGGGTACAAACCTGGCCAGAATCTTTTTTTTTTTCCCACCAAACTTGGAGCTTGACTACATTTGCCTAAGATCTCTTCAGAGCAGGAAAACAAAGCAGGCATTCATGCCCAGAAAGCCTTTTGTCCAGGTCCCAGGAAAAGACAGGCAACCCATACAGCCAAATGATGGAGGCACGATTTGAGCTTGCATGACAGTAGTAAACCAGCCAAAATTTAGCAGAAAAAAAGAAGCATGAAGAAGGGAAATGGTTTGCACGAGTTGTAACAGCAATTAGTGAAAGTCCCCCTTGCTACTCCCTTTGTGACAGGACAAATGATCTCTCCCGGTACTTCTGTGCCCACCTAGCACATCTGGGGAGCCAGCAGTTGCACAGAAGATGTATTTGGCCACCAAAATTCAAACCAGTGTTGTCAGGAGGGGAACACAAACACAAACACACCATGTTGTCTTTGGGCCTTTTTTAACCCTGGCATGGAAGATGGCTTACAGCTTTCTCTTACTACAACTTCCAGTGACCCAATCATTTATTAGCTGAATCTGTCCCACAGTAAATGCCTGTGGCACATTCAGCTGCAAGAGCCAAAGAGAATAAATTGTTTCAGAGGGAGCCTCTGTGGTCTCGGGGGAGGGGCTGATAAACAAATCCTGTTCCATTCAGCAGCCTGGTGTACAGACATACTTGTGCATGCCTCGGGCTATGGGATGCATTGTTAATAATCACTTCAAAGTACTCCATGGGCATTTAAAGTTGCTCTCTGTTTGCAGCAGTTTCTTTGGTCTTTTGGACATTTTTGAAGTTCTGGCCAGTGGTATGCCAGTGCTGCCAGCAACACAAACTGCGCTTTTGTTGTGTGGTGCTGCCGCCCTGTCTCCAATACTCCAGGACTCCTGTCTTGGTATATCAAGTGTGTTTGTGTGCACATGATTATTAAAATTGAAGTGCCTTGTACTATTTGGTGCACATTGGAAGAACTTTTTGGTAATATTTTCTCTAATGCAAGCACAGTGTGCTGGTTTAGCACAGAACTGATTAATGACCACTTTTGAGGGTGGGAATCACAATGATGAGTATCTTGTTTTGTATCTACTTACATTATTCTTTTTGCCTGGCAAATTATCTTTAAAATACCTCATGAATAATCTCAAAATAAAATGAGTTATTTGGTTTATTTATTTGATTTAGAACATTTTGAACATAGGTCATATAAAAACCAAAAAACCCTAGGATCATATGACAGGGCTGACAGCTGCCTGACAGCAGGTCACATATAGTGCATTACATCACAAAATCTATTTCGCAGATGTTTGCAACAGAACTACCAACATCTACTTTGAATATTGTAGCTGCAAGGTAGGGTAACTGTGGACCCCCTTGTAGCATAGATTTTATCTTGCGTCATGATTGTTTTAAGCAAGGTGTATATATGGATAACATGAAGAATGTAGAGGATGACATGGGGTACAGGAGATCTGGCTCTTCTTGGTAACAAATGTTGCTACCGATCTCTTGGTCGTGGTGAGGCCAGGGATGGGAGGGATTATTTAATTTGCACTTCTGACTATATGTTGTAACATCTCAGCAGTGCTCATGTCCTGGACTTTTTTTTTACCTGTGTAAAGGCAGTTGTAGTTTCATAGTCATTTAAAGCTGTTATAAATGAGAGCTAGGATTAAAATATTGCCTCCTTCCTCTGCTTTCCATCCCCACCTATGCACTCCCATTCCTGCCTTTGTTCTGCCACAAAAGTTCACAAGGCCACACAATGACTTGGATCAGGAATCACCATGGCTAAAAACTAAGCTGACAGCAAACAAACAAACAAAGAAAACAAATCAACTCCACCTCCAAAAACCCTCTACTGATTCTGAGCTAACTCAGTTCCCTGCTTCAGCTCAGTACCTGACAACACTAATGTTTAGAGCAGTGCAAAGCCAGGGACAGGAAGGACTAAACTTCCAAGTCAATATACTCTGAACAAGCACAGCATGAAAAGTCTGGGGTGAGTTATAGGCCGTTTCTTCACTTTCCTCCTCTGGCTACTGGCCAGAATCTAAGCATTTGATTTTTTTTGTAGCATTGACAGTAGATTATTTTTACCAGTTAAAATCTTTAATCACTTCAGTATATCTGTTAGCTGATCTACACATCCCTCCACTACTGTCTTAGCTTTTAGGTTGTTTCAGAAATATATCTTTCCTAATTCAATCATTAAAAGTTCCTTTATGGACACAGAAATGTAAGATCCTCCTTCCTCTTCTGTCCTTCCTCTTCTGTCCTCCCCCAAGCCAGGAATGGCTAGCATCACTTCTCTTCCTATTGCAAAAGCTGTTCCCATGTCTTCTGCAATTGTAGGATACATCAGGATGTAATTCAAGAGATTATGTAATTTTGCTCCCTTTTTGTTTCACTAAGCATTCTTGATTAATATTTTTAATTTATTTGCATATCTGTTTCTGACTCCTCAGTTTCTTTTGCACCCTCACACAGAAGTGGTCGTTAAATTGCATCATTTTTGTTATCTCAAGAAACTGCAATTTTGTAATCTCCTAGGTTTGTCAAAACAGCCACACTCAAATAGAGCACAGAGTAAAACATCTTATATCTGAAGGATGCCCACAATTATGAGTTTTATACCAACTATTATAGGTCTAATAGCTATTAGAGGTCTAGCTGAAACCACTGGTCAGGTAGATTTAATTTCTTCTCAGTTGCTGTTACAGTGCTGTGTTTTGGATTCGGAATGAGAATGGTGTTGATAACACATTGGTGTTTTGCTTTTTTGCTAAGATGTGTTTATCCGAAGTCAAGGACTTGTCTCGTGCTCTGCCAATGAGGAGGCACACAAAGGAAACTGTGAGGGAGCATAGCTGGGACAGGTGACCTGAACTGACCAGAGGATATTCCATACCATAGAACCTTGTGCCCAGTATGTAAACTGAGGGGAGTTACCTGCAAGGGAAGCCGATCTGGGTTTGGGAAGGGGGATCTGGCTTCGGTCAGCGGGTGGTGAGCAGTTGTATCGTGCACCACTTCTTTTCTCTTTTTATTATCTTTATTATTATCTCGTACCACTATTACTGTATTTTACTTTATTTTCAATTATTAAACTGTTCTTATCTCAACCTACAAGTTTTATTTTGATTCTCCTCCCCATTCCATCAGGGTGAGGAGGGGAGAGAGGGGGGTTGAGCGAGCAGCTGGATGGTGCTTAATTTCAAAATGGGCTTGAACAATGACAACCAACTATTACAGGTCTAATAAAATAAATGTCTGCTGTTAAAGTGAATGCCAGTGTTACGCAATACATAAACATATGCTTCTTCATATGAGGTCAACATCTTGCAAGATTAGGGTTTCATACCAGCTGCTTCCACTGGTATCTCCTCTCACCTGCAGGTATGTCCATGAAGGATGTTGGCTGCATTTCAGCAAGATGGTGACTTTGCAAAAAGACGTTCACCAGTGTGCCATGTTCAACTGCCGGTTCTGGCCTCATCAGAACAGTTTGTTCAGTAGAAATAACAATATATAATCTGTAGGAAGGTGCACAGATATCCTGGTCACCTTTTAAAGAGAAGACTGAGCAAATATTTAGCAAAACTGATCATTCTGACTAGTAGGCTGAAATGGTGTTTATTAAAGAAAATGTATTAAAGGAAAAGACAGAGTATGTTAAACAAAACAAAAGCAGCAGAAATAATAAAAATAGTAATCATATGGGTAAAATGCTCCATTAGAGACCAAGTCTGCTGGATTACACTTGTGCACATATTTGAAAATCTGATGAATTTTTTTAGGACACTTTGGGCTGAAATATCCTAATTCTCCCTTGAATTATGAGGTATAATTCAACTGACAATATGAGAATAATGGTAGAATATAAAAGGAGATATAAAGAAAAGAGTTATTTTCTTGAGATCAAAAATTATGCAGCATTGAGGAAAATATTTAAGCAAAACAGTCAGAGTTGTGATAAGAAAAGGTCTTGAAAAAGAAAATAGGAAGGATAGGTGGGCCTGAGAAAGGGCACTTGGTAACCCAGAGGTGTTACCAGGATTAAAGAAATATTAGACTGAAACGTGTGACCTCCTATTTCCTCTCTTTGTATGAAAATAATCAAGTTCAATCAATGCAGTTTTACAGTTGTACCTTAGCAATTTTTAGGCACTGACAAAATCAGAAACTATACCTCTCAGTACTATTGCAAATAATTTTTTGAGGTTTCATATTTTTCACCTTTTTTTCCTTATAGTATTGATATATGAATGGCATCCTCATTCTTTAAATAGAGTATATGCAATTTAGCATGAACAATTCATGCATGCATGCATGAACAACCTTTGATTGATTATATTACTAAATTTCATCCTAAAACACAGAAAGGCTTAAAAAAAAAAAGAAAGAAAGACAGCACTATCTGCTAGTACTTCACAAGCAGATCATCAGGGCTGGGATGTGTGAGAAGGCAGCTGCTGACTGACATGCAAGTGACTGCAAGGAAGGTGTGTCGGGAGTGTCAGCAAGACCAGAGGGAAACAGAGTGATGAAACACAGAAACACAAGGAAAGGTGATAGCTGATTGCTATGAAAGCCTAACTGAGAGCTTTATATTGGGGTGGAAATGTCACAGAAGAAAGTGCAGAGAGTGTCTTTTGGGTTTTTTTCTGTCATGCTTATGAAGAATTCTAACAGTAGAAGATATTTCAAAACAGGTTAAACTTTCAGCAGCCTGACCATGGGGGACATAAAGAAGGTCCCTTAAAACAAGGATGTCTAGAAAGCCATTTATTCTTAGTATAAGGGTTTGTGAAAAAGAAAATTTCTCATCTTGTAAATGCCATGGTGATGCAGGGAGGGTCAGACGTGATGAAGAGTGCAGTGGGGACCTGTTTCATACGCTTACATCCAAGGTGTGTACTGTCACTCCTTTCAGAATAAATTAACCTCCATCTAAGCTACAAAAACCAATATAATGAGAGCTAAACACATGACCAGTACATACGATGATCAGGCTCAGCTTGTGTTCAGAGAAATGCAAGAAAAATGCTGGAAAAATCAGATTTTCTAAACAGTAATTTCAGAAAAATTATGCACTAACCATCTCTTGTATCTGCAATAGGACAGTGCCATTTTCTGTGAGGAAAAAAAGCCAAAACCCAATTAATTATTAGTCAGGGATCTTAAATGGACCCACCAGACTGTATAGTTAAAACTTGTAGAAAATGCAGACCAAAATCTTGCCCAATTATTTATACATCAGGCCTAGGTTCCACTAACTTGTTTAGAGACAAGTTATGCACTCTTCTTAAACATGTGGTCCATGGCCATAGAAAGCTCAGTCACATTAGAAACTGGATGTTTTGCAGACCTAAGATGAAAATCTGCACTGCATCCACAAGGAATTCTTCAGCTCTTCTTGTTATTTGTTTAACAGGGATGACTGTGATACAGGTTTAAACTTGGTTCTTACTCTCCTAATCAAAACTGGAGGACATTATACAGCCTCAATGCTTGACTCTTAGCTGAAATACCAAGAGGATGATGGAATAGGCTGTTTGCTTTTGTGCTGTCCTCTATCACTGCATCACCCTTGCTGTCCTCTGGATCATGTTCTTGTTGGGATCTTGACTTTGTGTTATATTTCTCTAATATTCTTATATGTGAAAGAAGAATAAGAAGTCCAGATTAAAAATTCTGCATACTTGCTTTTGAATAAAGGAATATTCTTCATCTTTTAGGTAGTATTTTATCCTTATCCTTCTGTACTTAATTTTGGGAACAACATCAAACACATTTTCCCTACATTTTGCATGCTGTACCCTATCAGTTTCAAGCTATATCTAAGTTGTTTTGTTTGCATCATTTACTTTTAATTTCAGAGATGAGCATCAGTTTGGGCCATATGCAGTTCTGTGAGAAATTCTTGTTCTGTTCCAGCCAAAGTTGCATAGATGTGCAAACTTAAAACATAGCTTTGCCACTCTCTTAAAATGGAAAGATGGAAAGGTGGAAAGATGGTCAATGATTTTAGTGAGCCTTTGAGCCAGATCTTAGATATGAAATTAAAGCTGGGATGTCATTACAGAACTCTTGGTGGAGGGCTTCTGAAGACTCCTAAAACCCACAACCATTTGAAGACATAAGTAATACGCTTTTGTTGAAATTAAGAACTTGAAGAACTACTGAGACATTTACATTCAGTGATGCACTAAGTATAATAAAACAAAACTTACTAAACTGAAGTTTAGCTTACATGACTCAGAACTCCAGTTCCAGATAGCTACAGAAACTGATACCTTGAGTGTCCATTCTGTTCTTTTAGGAAGTCACTTTATAGAAAATATTTCATTCTTTACACAAGAATCTAAAGTATTGAACCTCATGTAATACACGTGACAGTTTCAGCACCAAATGATGATTAAATATTTAATAAATCTTTGATCCTCATTATGTAGACTTTGGAAATTTTTTAACATTTCTAATCATTTCAGTTTGTTTCAGACTACGTCTATTCTTTATTATATAGTAAAACAGAGACAATGGAAAGATTTCCTATTAAATGTTGAAACTTCCTTGAGAAATCAGCCCTGCTAAGTAGATGCTCTTCGTGTGGTAGGATCAAGACACAATTTTTGATTGTCTCTTTTTTACTTCAGTGTCCATGACCTGATTATATACTTTTTTTTGGAGAGGCTTCAGTTTCTGAGAACTCTGAATTATTTGACACACGAAAACTGCTATGATTGTGTCATACCATCCAAAGAGACCAAAGAAAAAAATACTTTCCAGAAACAAAGTCCACTAAAACGTAACTCTTATATAAATACATTTTAATAGAGGAGAGATAAAAAAGCTAGAAGAGTTTTTGACTTAGAAGATATGAAGCTAATTAAATAAATCCGTTTTGCTCCCTATAGTTTGGCTTTTGTGCCTCAACCTTCTCTCTGTGTTCAGAAAAAAACATCCATGAATCAGTCATTACAATTTCAAGTGTAATATTTTTTTCTTGTTAAGGAGTGTAGTGTTCTTTGCAAAGTAGGAACAAATGGTGCAGATCCGTCTGCTTAATAAAGGCTGGCAATCTGAAGATCGTCTGAGAATGCCTTAAGTGCCCATGCATTTTAGAAATATACTTTGGGTGCAATCTGAGGCATGGTCGCCCTGTGTTTTGGTGTGGAATATTGGCAGTATGATGGCAACCTGATGTGGTCTAGGTTAGCGCTGTACTTGGAATTTTTTTTGGTTTGCTTTCCGCATTCCCTTGCTTCCTTCCTCAGTGAAGCTATTTCCTTCCAAACTGTTTAAATTGGTATAGACTAGCCAGAGCACAGTCTGGGCTGGTTATCAGCAGGCCTCACAACTGGAACAAGTGTCTCTAGATTTCCTTATCCACCTCCCCAGCAGTTACTGTCATCAAAGCAATTGGATGGGACACAGATGAATAGCTGCTCTTAGAATAGAAATCTGCAGCAAGGTCAATGGTGTTCAAAACAATCTGACCAGCAGCAGGAAATTCCCTCCAAGATTGCTAAATCTTGTTTACAAGAGATGTCGTTCTGCAGGATATAGCCTACCCAAAGCTGTCCTGGGAATGTCACGTGACATAGCACATTTTCATGGGTAGTCTCAGAAAGCAGATAGGAAGAAGTCCTGGCAAAATTCCCACTTCCTTCAGGCAACAGGGTTTTTAATGAAATGTTTCATTAGAGAAAGGGTAGAAATTTTTGGCATCTAAATTCAGTGCTGTCAGGCAGTGTCTAGACTGGCACATTTGTGGAAGCAGAAGATGACATATGGAGGTTCCCTTGCTGAGAATGGGTTGCAGCTATATCACACTGATAGATACCACATAAATCCTGAACTAGACTAACTTGGAATAATATTTCCTGGATAATGCTGAGGACTGGGAGTCTGGAGCAGCCACATCCCACTATCAAATACTCTGTTAGGAATGCCAATACGGTGGCTAATTACTCAAATTTTGGTAGGAAAAAAATCCAAATCACTTTTTCTCAAGATAGGAGAGAAACAAACCTGGTAAATACTTCTGTCAAAGATCTTCAAGAAACAGTTATATTTCAGAAAGTCTTTATTTGGTCATACCTAATACACAAAGGTGCAAACTGACAACTGATTTGTCAGTAATACACTCTGTCATAGATATTGGCAATAATTTTTTCTAATTGAGAAAAGCAACTGCAGTTAAAGAGACATTTTAAAAGTTCTGGCTGTGCATACCCATTTAATGTCAGTATTGACTCTGTGCAGCATTGTGACAGAGTAAACGGTAAGGTAATATCTGAAAGCACATCAAGTAAAATATAATCAAATCTTTCTTTTCCATAGCCACCACACATTCTCAATACTTGGCTTATGCCCTCCACAAGAACCTGCAGGAGTTGATCCTAAGGAACCTTTGAGGTTCACCAGATCAAGGGGAAGGAAGATCATATGTATTACACTGGAAAACTGAAACTTCATAGTCTTCTCAAAACATTCACAGAATCACCAAATTTATAAGAACATGACTTCAGATCCTCCTCAGATTCTGTTCATGTTTTCAGGTCTCTTAAGATCCTAGTAAAAAAGGAAATCTCTAAGACAGAAGTGCCCAAGTTGTTGTCTAAGTACCACTACTGGAACGCAAGCTACTTTCTGGCTACACCAGTGCTACACCAATGCTACACCAAAAAACTTCACATTCTCTTTCTTACATATTACTATATTGCTATCCAAAACTGATTGCTAATCTGTCATGGGGATTAGCCTAAACTGGATAATAACAAATTACATAAAATCCTCATGAAAATAATATCTTGCTATTTGTTATTCTGCTCTAAGGACAAAATATCCATCAGCACCATCACTCAGGTATAAATAAGAATAGTCAGTTATGAAAAGAAAAAGCAGTTTACAGAAATATTATGGATTTGAATTAACACTCATGATACAGCTGAAAAGAAGGGCTCTTTACTGGATTATATAGATTGTTAAATGTGTACTTTCAACACACTGATAATCAGTTTACTGACAAATACTTTTGGGTTCTGGCTTAATTCTGCTACCAAATTGAAATACACTGTTTGTGAGCAGTTTGATATGTGTAGGGTATGCTCAAACTTATTTGTAGGATAAGGTCTGTGCTTGTATGACAAACGAGCTAGCTGATGTCATTGCAAAGCCTCTCTCTATGAGTTTTGAGCTGTCTTGGGAATCCGAAGAGGTTCTGGCTGACTGGAAGCTGGCAAATATCATTCAGTTTTCAAGAAGAGCAAGAAGGAGGACCCCGAAAACTACATACCTGTCAGTATCACTTCAGTGCCTGGCAAAATCATGGAAGAGATTATTCTGGGAAGTGTTGAAAAACACGTGGAGGACAACACAGTCATCCATCACAGCCAGCATGGCTTCATGAGAGGAAAGTCCTGCTTGTCAAACTTGACTTCCTTCTATGACAGGGAAACCCACCTAATTGATCTAGGAAAGCCAGTAGATGTAGTAGTCTTAGATTTCAATACTGTCTTTCACAGGATGCTTCTGGACAAAACGTCCAGCACATAGCCGGATAAACACATCATGCAATGGGTGAGCAACTGGCTGACAGGTCAGGCACAAAGGGTTGTAGTGAATGGGGTGACATCAGGCTGGCATCGGGTCACTAGTAGGGTGCTGCAGGGCTCCATCCTCGGTCCTGTGCTCTTCAGCATCTTCATTAATGACTTGAACATGGAACTTGAGGGAATACTAAGAATACTAAGTAAGTTTGCTGACGACACTAAATTGGGAGGAGCTATCAACTCCCTTGAGGGCAGAGAGGCCTTGTAGAGAGACCTTGACAAATTATAGAGGTGGACAATCACCAACCATATGAGGTTTAGCAAGGGCAAGTGCTGGTTTCAGCACCTAGGGGCAACCCTGATTGTGTGCACAGACCAGGGAATGAGACTGGAGAGCAGAGTTGTGGAAAGGGACCTGGGGGTCCCGGCTGATGGCAAGTTGAACATGAGTCACCAGTGCCCTGGCAGCCAGGAGGGCCAACCCTGTCCTGGGGGGCATCAGGCACAGCATCTCCAGCTGGGCAAGGGGTCTGCTCTGCTCTGCACTGGGGAGGCCTCATCTCGAGTGCTGGGGGCAGGTTTGGGTGCCACAGTATAAGAAAGATATTAAGACATTAGAGAGTGTTCAAAGGAGGGCCACGAGGATGGTGAAGGGTCTGGAGGGGAAGCCGTAGGAGAAGAAGCTGAGATCACTTTGTTCAGCCTGGAGAAGAGGAGACTGAGGGGAGACCTCATTGCAGTCTACAACCTCCGTGTGAGGGGAAGGGGAGGGGCAGGCGTGTATGCTCTGCTATCTCTTCACTCTTGTGACCAGTGACAGGACTCATGAAAATGGCACGAAGTTGTGTCAGAGGAGGTTTAAGGTAAGGATTAAGGAAAGGTTTAAGGCAAGGCTTAAGGAAAAAATTTTTCACCCAGAGGGTGGTTGGGCACTGGAACAAGCTCCCCAGGGATGCGGTCACAGCATGAAACCTGACAGAGTCCAAGAAGTGTTTGGACAATGCTGTCAGGCACAGGGTGTGACTCTTGGGGGGGTCCTTTGCAGGGCCAGGAGTTGGACTCAATGTCCCTGATGGATCCCTCCCAACTCAACATATTCTATGATTCTACCCCAAATTCTGTATTCAGAGTCACACAGCCCAGACCCTGCTGGACTCATTATGAGACAGGCATGCAAAATGAAGTTCAGTTAGGATGACTACTTGCAAAATTTAAGATTGCATGCTTGTTATCTTCAATACTTGGTTCATAGTGTGAAGAATAAATCTTGTAAGAGCTACAGTTTTCCATTAGGATAGCCTTTGGCTGTAATTTCCATCTTTGGGGAGGGTAATTCAGCTTTATATAAACAGATATGCTCTGCTATCTAAAGTTAGTAAGAATCAAACAACTAAATACTTTTAAACAAATAACAAGTGATCTGTGAACAAAGGAAATCTAAATAAACAAACAAATAAACATTCTTCATGCATCCATTTTCCTTGAACTTTCTTTTAACTGTTTATGCTATTTCTAGTTTTTACTTAGGGTATATGATACGTAACATTTGCTGTTTGTCTTGTTGACTTTTTTAACTTGTCATGTTGACTTTTTAAGTGAATTCGATGACCTAACCTTCGTAAATAAGAATGAATAAGGATATCACTCAAAAGAGGATAGGGTGGAGAGCACTTTGGGGAGTGATATGAACAAGAGGAAACAAGGAGACCTATTTAAAGTCACTGCTTGTCCCCTTTAGCTGAAGAAATATGTTAGGTTACAAATAGAAACACTAGAATTAAAGTTTATCTGTTTTCCTTCCTGTGTAAAGAGAAGGGTTTCTTGACATGTTTTACATGAGATTTGTTTTTCTCAAATTGTTCAGATTTTTCCTGCATTCTAACCTGTAAACAGGAGGGTTTGACATTTTTGCTGTGGGCTGTTCTTTTTTTTTTTGTGAGTACTGATTATCAGCGAGAAATTTCTGAGTATTACTCAGAAATAAATACACTGCAAAACTTGATGATGAAGTTCTGGATTGGACTGAACTCACAGATTTGCAGCATTCATCATCCTGTAAATACTGTTTCACCTATCTGCCAAAGCAACTGCACTCCAGTGGACATTGGGTCACACCAACATCAGGTACTGAGCACTGTCTTTAATCACATTTGTACAGTACTATGCAAAAACACGAGGCATTTTTCATTTTATTTGATCAACTTCTTCAGCTCTGCATGCCAGATGGAAGGAGAGGGAACAGTTTAAAGGGCTCCTGTTACTGTCCTCTCAGGGAAAATTTTTAAAGTACTTTACTGGATTAGCCTTTCCCTCACTTTTTTTTGTCCCTATTCATTTTAATAGCTGTTCATCACAATGAGGTTAGTGTCTTACAGTTTTGATGGGCTGCTCAGCCATGTATATATATGACCACTATCAGTACTAAGACTTTTGTCCACAAAGTAGCTGCTGATACATTTTCTAATTACCGGTCTACTGCCATGTGGTAGTCTGTGCTTATGGGATACAGCTGCTACTCTATAAGAATTATCTACTGCAAAATCTTTTGTAGAAACATATACAGAAGAGAGTAAGAATGGTGTTGGGTAGGCAGTGTTTTTATTTGATGGTGTTAAGTTTTTTCTATTTGAGAAAAGTAGAAAATAAAGCATTTCTTAGAGATTACTGTTAAAAAACACTGTTTTGAAAACATTTCAGTATTTAAATAGATTCTCTCATATGACAACAAGGAAACTGATTTGATTATTGCCAACTAATACTCAGTTCTTCACATTTGCTCCCAGTTAAATATGTTTTTATGAATTACTGATTTTATTTTGGTTTTCTTAAACTACACAGGGATTATAACATTCTTTATGATTTCTATCTCTTTTTCAAAAGTGAGAGCACACCTACTGATAGAATCGCAGGTCCAGTCCTGGGCTTGTTTGTAGGTGTATATCACCACACAAAGTACCAGCATTTGGCATTATTTTGAAGGAAACTTAACTCCAGCACAGTGCCATCTAATCTTTTTATTTACGTGAGCCAGATGAGGAGCATCACATCTCTTTTAACACACTAGCTAAAGTTAGACACAGCTTATATCAATCAGACCCATAACTTCATGTTAAAACGCTTAAGTATTTATAGAAAAAGATGGGCTGAAAACTGAAGTCAGCATATATTAGAAAAGCAGTAATAGCTAAAAGCTTTGTAGTTGTCAACCAGCAAGCTTAACCACACATTTGATCTAACAAAAACAGATGTGCAGGCACTACCGAAGGAAGTGGGGCACCTTTGATCTGCTGGCTTCTGCTGCTCACTTACAAAGGACAGTTGATTCCATTAATGAGGTTTTCCAGTTTATTAGGTTCACCGATTTTATGCACCCAGAGCAGAAGGGAAATTGCACTGCTCTCTAAGAAACCACTTTGATATCTTGTAAATACGGAGCTATAAAGCACTCATGTCACTTATGGCTGTAAGTAGGATACTTTTGTAAACAGCTGGTATGACTTCTTGATGATATTTAAAGAGCGTGAATGGTAAGAAAGACAGAGGTAATGCCCTATTAGATGAGCTCATATTTGCTTATCTGTAAGGAACGAACTCAGGTGGGAGAAGAAAGAAATCATTCTTCAGAATGAACCAGAATTATTCAGAATAATTTTTGCAGAAAACCAAAGTCTGTAATTTCTGGCATAGTGGGAAATACCTAATGAAATCAGAACAGATGGCTGAATAAACTAATGATACCTTATTTGCATAAGTTCAAGGGGGTCCCATTTACTCCTATTACACTTATCAGTATAGTATATTGTGTGTAGTTAGCTCACCTAGGATTTAATGAGAACTATAAGACCACACACAGTGTCTCACATCCATGACAGTCCTGACATACATACAAAATGCTTTTTGAAGACAGAGTCCACCAATTTTAAAGCTCAGAATTTCAAAGAGGCTTGCAGAGCCTCAATGGCCATTCTTTCAGGAGTGCCATTTACTGTAGCAGCTGCTAAGAAACTGTGAACAGTCATGCCAAAGACATGTAAAATAAGATTCATCCACGTTGCTGTTTGTCTAGTTTACTAGCTGTGGCTGAAATAGCTGGATTATTTAGATTCTTGGTTTTATTGCTGTTTCACAAGGTTTTACAGAAAGAAATAACTTAAATAGTGAATTCCTTTCATTCTCCTCCAGTGAATGTCAATGCTGAATGATTTTTGTTTGTGTCTTATGTTTTTGTGTATGTCATTTTGAGCTTTGCTCTTTAGTTTCTCCTTTCACCCTTAATTAACAAAACTGTCTGCCTAACAGGTATGTCTCAGCACAGTTTATTCCCTTTTTTTTTTTTTACCTACTTCAATTGACTACAATTTATTTAACACTACAATAATATTTAAAACATGCTTTGAGTTAAAATTAAGTGGCAAACATATAGAAAATTACAACTCAGAAAACAGATCTTGATTCTCCTGGAAGTCTACTATGTTGTCACATAATGGAATTATATTTTGACTATAAAATTTGATTTTGAACCCTGCTGTAATTTTTTTAAGCAAGATTACTTCCCATCTTTAAGTTCGTATACCTGGTCTTGTGTGAATGCATTCACTTGCATCCAAGAAATTCAGTGGTAAACCCATAAGCTCACACTGAATTAGTGGGGAAAAAAGCAGACACCCCATCTTCATGCTTGCCTGCTTGTAGGCCAAGAGATCAGAATTTCATTAGCCTGACCCCACAGGGGGAGGATAAAGGTAGGACTGAGGCATTGTCACTGCAAGCTGAGTGCATCTGTGACTGGCTGTGAAGGTTCAGCGGTTTTATTCTTTTAAAAGGAGCTACTCTGCCTAAAAAGCTGCACTTCCAGCCACTGCCACCATTATGGTACAGTGCCCATTCTCACCTTGAGCAAAGAGAAGGATACTTTCTAAAGCTGCATGGAGTTTCACTGCTATTTCTATCAACATGCTGAATTTAAAGGGACTTCAAAGGAGCACAGTTTTACCAAGGCACTGTAAAAAGGGCTCAAGTGTGACTGAGAATAGTTTGAATCCTTTTACTGTGATGCACACAAAAAGGCTTCTGAACTAATTTGTGTAATAGACAGTAACGAAAGGATGCAGCTATAGACAAGCGCTACAAAATTTGCCCTACTCTCATTTGAGATTATGAGCTCCTTGGAGCAGTGGCATTACTCATATCCTGCACGCCTCCACTGGTTGCTGACTGAGCCAGGGGAATTTTTATGGGATGATGTCACTACACGTGCATGTTGCAGGGAAAGCATCAAGAAAGGAGGTCCTGCAGTCCTACATGAACAGCATGGAATTTGCAGGTAACACTCTTCCGGAAAGGGTGGTCTTATGTTAGCTTTAGAAGGTCAAAACTGCTGAATGTGCAGATTTTTCTTCTTTGTCTTTCCTTGGACAGCTGCATTTCAAAGTTGAAATTGTTACTTTTGTGTACATATGTATAGTATTGGAATGGCAGCAGAACTACACGTGGGTCTTCCCACAAGAAAGGACTTTCCGCATTGTTTCTGGACAAGAGAAAAGGAACACTTGCTCATGTGTTGTGGACCTCTTCTAGTGTTATTATCACTTTATTACTGAATATCTGTTGTAATGCCATTAAAATTAGTGATGCTGTCTTTGATGAGGAAACCAGTTCAGCCACAGTACAGTGCATAGCATGCTTCAGATTTAGTCTGTGAGAAAATGAAAAAATATTTTGAAGTAGGACTTCTCTGCAATATTCAACCAATCTCAGTTAATGAATTATATTAAAAATTCTCTAATGGTGAAAAAAAATCAAATATGATTGAAATTGGTGTCTTGTTAATGAAAACACAAAGTTTATTTTCTGCTTACCCCGGTTCACCAGTTCCAAGCACTAATTCTCCTCTACCCATAAAATAAGTACTTTTATGTAATGTATTGGAAATTTTAGTAGAACAATTTCATCTAGTAAATCAAATTAAACATCGGTGGGGGAAGTGTGATTTTTTTTTTCTCATTATAAGTTTATTCTGGTATACTGATTTATTTGTGCTGGTCACAAGCACAAGAAGTGTTTTCAGGATGATGACACAAATTTCTCTGAGACTGTAGTTTTTTGGACAGGTTGCAGTTGTTTCTTGAGAAATTTTTTGAAAAGTGTTAGGCAAATGGGAGAGCATATCTCAGTCAGGCAGATGAGATTCAGTCTCAGTATGGGAATTTTATTTCCATTTCCTTTTTTTTTATGAGTTATTAGTCCTCCATTATTCTGGCTTTCTTCAAAAAGCTGTACTGGGACACCTTTCTGATAAAAGCACCAGGTTTTTGCCACATTCCAGGAGGAGATGGCTGATGGCAGCTAACAACCTGAAGTCAAATACAGTTTTATGGGATTACCTGTAAAAGTGATGATGACCCTATTTGCTTCCTGCTTCAAGACCATGTGCGTGTTTTGGTCTTGCCTTTAATTTCATTATATGTCAACATTCACACAAATGGGAAGAAACAGAGAACAAATCTATGTGGAGATTTTAGTTATGGTGCTAAATGTACAGGAGAAGGTGTTCTCACTCCCTAGCTCTCATGGTGATTTAGAAACATGCAAATAATTGAAGCAAAAGATAAAAAGCCCACACTTGACGCATATAAGATGTAGTCTGCTTTTCAAGAATAATAAACTAATTTTGATCCTATGAAAATATTCCTGGTTTTATATTTTCCTCTTATACTTCTGATTAATATTTTATTATTTCTCATGCTTTTTAGCATTAATGGTAAAACAGGCAGGTGTGCATTCTAACCTTATCTGCTTTGAGAACACAGGAAAATATCAACGCAAGTTCTGGTGTATTCCTACATACAGCCAAACATCTGTGTTGCTCCTCATTTCTACTCATGTCCTCTTAAGTCAATGAGTTAAGAGCAGCAAAACAAATAACAAAATACGAAAGAAGTGTAGGATGTACAGAACAGTAGATTTCAGTAATGTTTTAAACTTGACACCATTTTTGTAATAAAGTTAATTGCATGTATTTTTAAGCACTAAGAAACTGGACTGTAGTCAACTCTGTGGGGTTTTTTTGCTATGCCTTTTGTGATACTGGACTTGACATTTTTACTGAACTGTCTTTAAAATATTTAAAAAATCATATTTTCTATTGTTTTTATTTAGATAATTTCTTTAAATACTCTTTTTAAAGATAAATGTTTCTGTTGGTCTAATTCTGATCTCTTTTTTACAACACATTATACATTATGAAAGCTGTCTGCTATTCAGAAAAAAACAAGTCAGGTTTGCTCATTGCTGTGAACCCTCTGTCCTCAAACAAAATTTCATCTACAGCACTGTCGCTATGTGGCGAGATGTATAAGCTAGAGCATGCTCAGCACCTGTTCCAGGCACTGCATGAACATATGGTGTTGTCTATCCTTGTCACAAACAATTTTGTACTTAATATTGTGAATGGCCCCTGGCAGAAAACTGAAATGGTGGGAATTAAATGGTTTGATACACTGAAGACAAAGGAAGAACCAGAGGGAATGATCTTAAAGGGGGCAGAGAAGAGTTAAATCCCTGTGAAGATTTCCCCAGGTGGTAGATACTGAAACCTCATGTTTGAAATTACATCTTACTCTGGTAGCTCCACAGAAATGGAACCAGATGTGCTCATCATTACCCATCAGGCCACCATGGCAAGCCAATTTTGCCAAACAGCCCAAATATACACAAAGCTGTAATGACCTTTAATTCCTAACAGCTTCAGTAGATCTTATTAAAAGCAGTGGTGAGCTCAGGGATCAGAAACTACTGGTTTCAGCTTTCAAATGGGCTGTGTGAGGAAGCTAACCCCAATGGCATTACAATATAAGATATCTTATGAGCAAAAGAAGTATTATAAATAGTACTAATTTAAACATGGAAGAAGAATATGGACTTGTGAAGTAAGACAAGTTTATTAGCTATAATTTTTGCTTTTTGCAGTCTGAGAAAAAAATAAAGAGAGGAAATTGTCATTATTTCTGTTCTTAAACACATAGATCTGATGGATGATAGAACAATATAGGAATTCAGATAGTGGCATACTGGAAAAGGAATTAGGTTTTATGATCACCCATAAATGTTGCAAAGGCAGTAAAGTGTAAAGGCACAAGTTACAAGCATTCTACTTAGGTTTGCTGAATTATTTCTAGTTCTGATGGTAGTTTAAAAGATTGAGAAATGTGGACTATCTTCTTATTGATCTTTGAGATCTCATCAAAATACCTATCTTCAATTCACTCATATTCTTCTATGTTGAACAACATTCTTTCCTCAGTGAAGTTATTGTTGCTTTCACGTCAGCAAAATTCCTTACTCCTAGTAAGCCATAAGCTATATAAATTCTTTGAATTGAAATGGTATTTCCATTTGAGACCATCTAATTTTATTGCTTCACATCCAATAGCCTATTACAAGATACTTTAAAAATTTCCCAAGTTTAGTTCATTATCAATATCTACTACTAGATCAACAAATTGAGATGTTTCATTTCTAACATAATATCTCATTTCTTCCACTTTCACTGAGTGTCCATTGTTTTAACTGTTCTGCATATCCGGTTGAAGAAAAGGTCTCCAGAGGATTATGCCATAGATATACACTGGTCAGCTTCACTAAGATGAAAATACCATGGAACATAACTCTGCATATACTTCACTGCACTACTACATTTCTAACAGGTACAGAAAGAGGTTTCTTTTGAAATGATACAAAGTGAACATATGTAATATCTTACTATATCAGGTTTCAGGCCAAACCCTTAAAGCCTACAGATGGCAACATATGCCCATAAGAAATGGAACAGATTTTATCAGGTACTTTCAAAGAACCGACGCAAACTGAAAAGTGGCTTCAAGTTCTCTTAAAAGCTGCCACAGCTGGGAAATAAGCCAAGGAATCTGTGTTTCTATAATACTTGTGCTGATGCCAGTGACAAATATTTGTGCAGTCATTTTCCCTCCTGCTTTCCCTCCAAGCTGAGTGCTTGCTTGACGGTCTTAACAGATCACAGATAATTTCATCTTCCAGTGAACAAAGGACTCAAAATCAAATTATTGAAGTTATACTGGAGTATGAAAATTCAGAAAATAGGCATATGAACTCTTAAATTAAAATAAAATGTATAGAATTCTCAAATATTGTGCAAGCTACTGTGTGAGATTTTATGGGATTTATAAAATAGAATGTTAGAGCTGCTGATCATAGTATTCTTTTTTGCCTCAGAAAAGGAACCATGGCTATTCCATACGATCTGAGATGAACTCACAACTGACTAGCAAAGAGCTCTCAGGAAATTCTAGATTGACCCCAAAATTAGATTAAAGGCAAGGAACAATCATTAGTAGAGAACCTTAAAAATTCTGACTACAAAGTTATTTTTGCTTAAGGATTCTTCCTATCTCACTCACTTTGCTCTGTCACAGAAATCCAGAAGACTAATCAATATAGCAAGAGTCATATATATATATATGTATGTGTGTATGTATGCACTGTATGTACTAATATCTACTAGACTGAAAAAATCACATGGAAACATCATCTTCCTTTTCTTTGCTGATACAACTGTGAAAAAACCCCTCTAATTCTGGCTACAAGATTGAATGTCAGATTTTATCAATACTGTAAGCCTCATTAGGTTCTTAGGCTTTTAAAATATGTGGTGTGCAGAAGCATATGGTCAGCATTTTTGTATTAGAAGTTGGAGTTGTGAATATGTCCATTCAGCAAATTCTTGCAGCAGAAAAACAAACAAATTCATCAACATAAATGTTTGTTTGCAATCCAGTTTCCCTTGGTTCTGTGCAATGAGAAATTTTTAGGCAGCACCTTCTCATGTTAGGAAAAAGGTATGTTTTTCCTCTTCAGATCTGTTACCTGAAATTCTGTCACTGTGTCATCAATTAAAAGCAGCAGGAAACAAAATCAGTGCTCTGCTTGACTTCTGCCACTGTTCTCAAAATTAATATCCAAGGTTTCTTAGCTTTTTGAAACCTATCAAATTTCATTTTAATCTGAACTGTCTTACAGCAAAATCACCCAAATTTATATCTCCCTCAAATTATTGAGCACTTTTTAACAAACTAATTGAGAGCAAAGCAAACCCTTTCTTAATCAGGTTGCACAGGAAAGTTGGTTTAATCTCCACTGAAAATCTTTATGCTTTTCATCTCTGTGTAGGGTTCAACAAAACCCAGGAATATTTGCTGAACTACTGATCAGCAGAAACATCATGGCAGATGAATCTCACATGCCTGAAGATTTAATTTACCATCTTTAAATGAAAGTGTTCAGGATGAAGAGAAGCAGGCACAGTATGAGCTAGTATACCAAGGCAAATAGCACACAAAGAAGCTGTGTAGGTGACTGAGGAAAAATGGAGATGTCTTGACAGTAGCAGATATGGAGAAAAAATATGAAAGTCGTGCTTCTTTCGCACCAGCCTTCTGGGAACACTTTCACAGTTGTGTCTCTGTCCCCTCAACTCTCAACACTCACTGCAAAGATGTGGAAATGATATTGCAAGGCACAAGAAAAGTGCTTACTTAGCCTTTAGAAATCACAGTTTCTTTTACATATTTCACAGATAGCTGTCTTGAAGACTATCACGTAACTGAACAAAGTAAAAGCAAAAAAGAACATCTTGTACATTTAATGATATGTAAAGTATACATGAGACAACACAAATTTCCATTTTCCTCAGTCTTATGGGCCAGAACCAGTTTAATGTCTTGAGATTTTCTGCTGTGATGGGCAGTGACAGGCAAATCCTTCCTGTCCATGGCTCACCAGGGCAGGTCAGTTGTTCCTCCAGCTCAGGCAGCAGATACTTTGCTACTTCAGGATGTCTGCCAAAATAGAACTTCATCATCAAGTAGCTCTTGCAGAAACTCTGAAAGAATGCTATGAAATTCAAACAGGATACTGATAGAGACTAAAAACCTTTTGGAGCATCAACAAAAAGCTGAACAGCCTTGTATTGGTTCTGTCTTATCTCTCTGCCAAGTGAAATTGGTACACAAGAGAGACCTCAAAACATGAAAGAACAAGAGAAAAGCAGAATGCACATTTTCCTTTGTCCTTATGCCTATTCAGCAGTTTCTATTAGTGAAGTTCCCTCAGAAAAATGTGCCAAACTCTCATCCCTATTTGCCAGAAACTGCAAAATATAAACCCATAAACTGCTCTCATTAATAGTACAGTATAATCCAAAAGTTACGGTCATGGATGGGCTCTATTCTATTTTCACATAAGAGAAGCAGAGAAATTAAAGATGCATCTAAAGTCAAATCACAAGAGAGATGAGAGTGAAGTATGATGAAGTAAAACAATCCTACCTTGTGACATCTTTGCACATCTGGTCACAGCCTTTTAATATATTACATTGAAAATTGCTTCTCAGATCTTACTACCCACTTGTCCACTCTCATATTTTTTCCTTCTCCCCAACTAACTGACTGACTGGCTAGCTGTTATCAATTTATTTTGTTCATTCTTTTTTTGTATGTTTAATTTACCACTTGAAAATAGAATGTGCCCAAACATTCCTCTCCTATTATTTTTATTAGCTTCCTCTGTATAAGATTAACACAGATATGTGCACCCTCAGACAAACACATCCAAAACTCCAAAAATAAACTATACTGCTAATTGACCTTCTCACGGTTTAGAAATACTGATATCAATAAGCAAACTCCAGTACAGGGAGATACTTCCTGCACTGGGATAATTTGGCCCATTTTTTATTTTCCAGTATTCCTGCAAGCTGGTAAACACGGCAGTGCCGGAGAAACCTCAGTGGATTGATAAGTTCTCTGCCTGTGCACACTGCATTCTTTTGGGAACATAATATATACTCGTATGGATTCTGACTTTACCTCCTCCCACTGAGCACTGACAGTGTTTGTTTTACAGATTATAATCTCTTCAAAACAGGACTTACTTGACCTCAATTTCTTTTGCAGTGCTAAGGATGCTGCAATGTTTAGTGAATAAGGGCATTGATCAGTCAGGCAATCAATGTGCTGTGTGCAATGAGGTTTCTCTCTCTTTCACTCCCCTCAAAAAATTTAATTGGATGGCTACATAAAATGCAAATGCAAGTTTAGTAAGTTTTTGAAAATTCACTTCAACTTCTTAATGGAATGTACATTGCAAGGAAAGCTGTTCTGCCAGCACTAGTTCTATTTTCAGTGGGAAAAACTGAAAGAACTAGCCTTTGGAAATAGTTGAAATTCTTGTAAATGCAATTCTATCATATAAAATCAGCAAATATGTAAGATATTTATTGCCACAGAGATACTATACAGCTTCTTGGACATATTGGGTTTTTTGGGTTTTTTTTAGTCTGTTTATTGCCAAAGAATTATTCAGTGAGTTCCTAATTCAATGTAGTTTACTATATAAGTAGGCTCCCTCCTGTGCCTACTCCAATAGTAGCATTCCCTCAGAGTAATAAATATTCTCTATATGGCAATTAGGTTTAGGCATGATTGTAAATGCAAAGTTCACGAGGTTGCCGTTAATACTATCTTACATCCTCATTTCCTGTTGTCTTCATAGCTTAACATGTTTACTCTTAAATTAGAACATAATTAGCAAATCATATAGCTCATTTTTACTGAAAATAGCAGCTCAGTGAAATGCTTCTTATCATCTGGGGCTGACCTTCCCACAGACTGCATATCCTGGAACAGAGTATTGTAATAAGAGAAATCAGTTGTTTTGGATCTAGGCCAAAAATTAATTTAATTTCTCTGGCTGCCCCCCTCCTTTCCAGCTCTTCTCCCTGCTCTCCCCAGTAATACTCATATATGTGAGTTGGAGTTAAGAAGTTGCAGTTGGTAAACAAAACAAAGACAAAACTGCTAAGAAGTTAATGAAAACATCAGTAAGTCATAGCATCTGGATCTCATCATCCACCTCTGACGTAAGGAAGATGTCCAGATGTTAGCAGAACTGTAGCAGTTGAAATACTTTGTGAGCAAGACTTCCAAACAATCAGATGCAAAGCAGTTCAGCACTTTCAGCAGTTTTTACGAATGTTTCAAACATATAGTGGTCTTTCAGATGTGCAAAATGCCTGCTCAGTGCTGAAAGAATATACAGTCTGGGGAGCTGGTCTGGGGATTGTGAGCCCCCCACTTTTGGGGAGTGCACATGACTGTTCAAAGAGCAGGAGAAGACGAGGCCTCCTGGTTTTCTCTCTCTCATAAGCAGAGACTTCTAGCAGAGACACAATGCTGCTTATCTTGTGGTATCCACTGTTTAGAGTTTAACAATATCCACAATGATGTATTACAAAACTGGGCCTGGAGACAGCAGACCATAATTTTCATCTTTCTCACTCATTTTTAATCCCCATTTGACAACATGTACCACATATAAGCCTTGCATGCTGAAAAGTATTAATGATGAGGCTGGTTTCTTAACAGGTGGTGGCCAGGTGTATTGCATTTTTCCTTCCCCTCCTGTGCAAGCTGCCTGATGGAACAATGATATTTTTCTCGTTTGGGTTCTCATTCTCCATTTGCATCGATTGCTCAGTTCCGCTCGGACATGTTTTGCTGACTGCTCTGGGTGTGCTCCCTCCCTCCATGATCCATGCTTACAAAGAATCAGTTTGGAGAACCCAAGAAAACAGTGAAGTTATTTTTAAAAATTCCTAATTGCCGAAGTGTCCAGGGACTGGATTCTTCTTATGCACATCCCTAAAATCTCAGGCACAGGAACAGGACAAGGGCTTGATAATTGATTGCTGCAGTCCTAGAATTTGGCTAAAATGATGAAAAAACAGAACGCTGAAAAAAAAGGTGTATTTCCATAATCCTCTCAAGCCGTTGTAATTTGTATGCATGAAGATTTTGTAGCAACTACTTTTATAATATGCTTGTGTGTTTCTTATCGTAAACTTGGACAAAACAGTGTTATTGTTGTAGCCTGAAATGACAGCGGAGCTCCATGAGAAAAATGTTTAAAATTTCATTAATGGAGAAAAATGGGAAAGTCATATACAAAACTTTCCAGTTGTCCAGTCCCCCAGCAGTGCAATCTAGCTCTGTTATATGAACATATCTATTACAAATAAGCAAGGTGGCAGAGTATGCACGTATTCTTTTTCCTATGAGAGCTCCAGCCTCTGTTGGTATCAGACTTCAAATTAGAAGCATGAGAGTGTTGGAAACAAGACATTCCAGCAGCTGAAAATAAACCACACCAGTTTCATACTACAGACACCTACGATCTTTCTGTCACTTCTCTATATTTTCATATAGAGAGTAAGAAATTAAGAAAGAGAACATGGAATAAGAATTTAATGACATATTTAATTCCAAATGCCAGCTTGAATGAGTATTTTGAATGCAGGACTTCGCCTTAAATGAATTCCAGTCATTCCATGATAAAAACACCAATGCTAAAAAGGGCATATAATACTCTATATATCTTATTGGAATTTAGTGCGGCCATACTTTCAAAAATTACACAAGCATTATGCTATGTATGAAATTTATTATTTCTGATTGCATATGATGTCTGAATTTGAAAGATGTGAAGAATTATTAACCATGAGAATGAAACTGATATTTTCTCAAAAAACATGCTTACATTATAAGCTTGTTTAGTAATTACGTGGACAACAGCAAAACTCATGAGCACTCTCAAAACGAGGAAACTTTAAATGATAATGACATTTAACCATTCAACCAAAATAAATTATTAATATGTTTTGCACTAGATACGCTACACTTGCTTTATTATACATATAGCTTCCTTAGTTATCAGACAACTCTTGTTTACTATTTTCCTGTTTCTTTTCCAGAAATTACAGTCGATTTGCAAGTATGTATCAAATCAATACCTGATCATGCTCTGCCTTGTGGTTGGTGGCTATTTTTAATGTTTATATCATAGCCTGAGTAAAGCACCAAACCTGTTGGAGACTGTCTCCAGATTGGGGGTCAGTAATTTCCTAAAAATGCTGATAGAGCCAAGCAGTGATATATCTGAAGCTATATATCAAGTGGTCTTGGGTTCTGCAACATATCAATTTTCTAAGACCTTATTTCACCTACACACACCCTAAATCTTTCTCCAATCTCAGAACAAAGCAAACACTTAAAGCAGTAATTTCTCTTCTGCATGAGCATAAATTTTGGGGACAGTTGAAATGTAATGCAAAATACTTTACCTTAACTTGCGGCTTAAAAAAATTTCCAAGGATAAAAGTTCCTTTATTTACTTCCTTTACTTGCTATAGATAGCTATATATATGCTTCAAAATATAAGCAATATCTGGGAATAGTTTAAGAATTAGTAAGTCATATGGTGCATACTAAGAATATATATATATATATTTACTCACAGATTTTGTAATCTGTAAATGTGTATGCTTTAAGACATCAGAAGAAAGGGGAAAGTATAAGAGAAAACAGCAATTATAAATCCAATGGAAATACGGGGATGTTGAAAATGAGAGAACAAATTAGGCACCAAGAGCAGATAATGTGTCACAGATGCTCACAGTGTTCCTAGACAAGTCCTGCAAATTGATAGTGGTCAGTAGTAAGAAAAACTTAAATAATTGCATAATTCTAGCTCATCATCATAAAGAATAAAAGGTCTATTCAAAGGGTTCTGCAAAGAAACTCTTCATAAGGAGACTGAAAAATAACCCAGCCTGTACTAAAACCATGAAAACTAGATAAAAGTTGACTTATAGTCTTCTAAAAGGAGTCTAAATGGAAATGAATTCTTTGATGGAATTACTTTTTCTGCAACCCCAGAGTTCTCTCTGTGGCTACATCTTTAGCAATAACTTACAAGGACATACAGAATCTTTCCAGAGGATTCAAGTACTAGCAAAGTAGACAGTGAGAATTGGTCTGTAACGGATCTTGGTAATTGAGTAATTTTGCATTTCTTTGGCAATTAACAGAATGCAAAACCAAGAAAAACAAGGGTGGCAAAAGGCCACCTTATATTTAGTAGGCTAAAAGGTACAAATTATGTTTATTTCTAGGGTAAATAAAATATTGAGAAGTTTAAGTGAACTTTAAATTAGAAAAAGATGACAATTGAAAATGTGAAATAAGTAGGTAAATAAACAATAGAATTTCAAATAAAATAGCTGAAAGTTTATTTTTAAGATAAGTAATGTTTTATCTCAGACTTTCAATGACTAAGCCACTGCAGCAAAACTGTCAGTAAGTAACCGAACTCAGACTATCTACACATTCTCATTTTTTTCCTATCATACCAGATATTTCAGAAGACAATTTAACTTTTGCACCATAAACTCCACCCCCCACCCCCCCACCCCCCCATTAATTTAAAAGAGAGGCGCATTAGTAGTCAGTTTTACTCATGTGTCTGATCATGCTTTCTAAAAAATGCTGGTGAAAATGAAAAAGCCAGGATGTTTAGTCACGTCATATGGTGCATATAATAGATCTTAGTACAATGCAGATAAATGCTACTTTAGGTCATGAAAATTCAGACAACTGTGGAGGCACTAGGAGAAATCTCTCTATAATGTTTTGAGGATATATGCTTTTCAGAGCTGAGAATGATGTTTCATGCTCTCTGAAAGCTTGTTCTCTGCTGCTGCCCTTCTTGCGCATGAAAGCCTGGTCTCTTTGGGAGGCCTGTCCACTGAAGAAGACAAAATGTTCTTCCCTTCCCAGCTGAGGATGTGGTCCGACATTAGTAAGGGGAATTAACAGGGAATTCCAAAGGAAATATACCTATTTCTTGTGAATGTAATAATCAGAAAAGTTACCATTTTCATATTACCCATTTAGGGGCTGTCAAGTCTCATTCTGTCCTTTGTCCTTACTTTTTGCAGTTCATTCCATTATCCCAAATTGTTTCTCATCTCTACTGGGCATTTTTCATGTCCTAGAAGTTGAAAATGTTTATTGATTTATTTAGTGAATTACTTTCCATATTTTAATATCACCAAATATGACTAAAAACATGTGTCTAGATTTTCTTTGTCTATGTAAGCTAATAAGAAGGAGGAAAGACAGAGTGGAAAACCATGATCTGTGCTGCCATTATGTGACTATGCTGAGCTGCACTTCACTGATCCTCAGGATAGGTATTTTTTATATATAAATATATATATACACCATATTAATATCATATACCAAATTTATACAACAAGAACAATATACCATAATATGGTACATAACACATATACATATACCATAATATGGTACGTAATATATATGCAGTACTATAATATATATACAATATACATAATATCACAATTATACAAGTGTGTTTGGCCCCAGCTGGCTGAACCACAGTCTGTTCTGACACATGATAAGATGGCACAGGCAGCCTGGGGTTAGGGTTCAAAGCCAATATGAGGATGCTGCTCCGTGGTGACCAGCGTAGGAGAGCACACAGAGGGTGATCTGAGAGGGCAGTCCACATTTATTTGCATTCCTTTACTGCACCCACTCAAAATTCAAATGTTTTTAGCTACAGTCAGTTAATTCCATGTAATTTTAATAGCATCTCAAATACTTTTGATAACTTTTGTACAGGACTACTGCTCCCTTGTGCCATTAAGACTATGTGAGAATAGAATTTTAGAATGACAGAGTGGTTTGTGTTGGAAGAGACCTTAAAGATCATCTAGTTCCAAGCCCTCTGCCACGGGGAGGGACACCTTTCACTAGACCAGGTTGCTCAAAGCCCCATCCAGCCTGGTTTCGAACATGTCCAGGGATGGGGAGTCCATAGCCTCTCCGGGCAACCTGTGCCAGTGCCTCACTACCCTTACAGCACAGAATTTCTTCCTGATATCTAATTTAAACCTACTGTCTTTCAGCTTAAGGCCATTACCCCTTGTCCTATCATGACACTCCCTTGTGAAAAGTCCCTTTCCAGCTTTCTTGTAAACCCCCTTTAGGTATTGGAAAGCTTCCCAAAGCTTGCTCTTCTCTAACCATTCTTATCTAATGGAAAAGACATTTTCCATGATATTTTGCTTACCTAGGTGGTAGATAGTACTCCCTGTTTGATGATTATATCAAATTATATTTCATGAAGTGGCATTTATGTGTGCAGCCTAGAAGGTTTTTTTTTAGATGAAACATTTTTTGTTTACTTTGTCTTGAATATGCCATGAAGAATGCATATTTCACATTTTCTTCTTTCTTTTGCAAATAATGTGTTTTTTAGAAGGTGTGTCCTGATAACACAAATTGCTGATCTAAGAGGATTTCTTATTTCAGTGTCATGACCCTTCTTGACCATTTTCAGGTAGTCAGCAGTTTAAACTGCTGATATCCCGGAGAACAAACATAACAGCAACACAACTTGCTGTTTTGTTTCTCTTCCTGAATCTCTGTTAATGATGAAGTATTTTCTGGAATGCACCCTGATATCTACTCTAATTACATATTGTACTGCTTATTGGGGGTTTAGCCTGATGATTTTTTGACTTTCTGTCAGACAGTAGCCCAAATATACTACTGGATTAACAAGCCTACATCATTAGCACAGTCTGGAAAATGGAACTGTCACTGTTTTCAAGGGTCCTCTAACATCGAAGCCTTGTATTGATAAAAACTGTGATGGCTCATAATCAGCTGCCAAGTAGAATAAAAACATGCCGACCCTTATCAGTGCAGCTAAAGGGGCTAAAGGGTTCATGTTCACTCCTTGTTTCTAGGAATGTGACAGTCTCTAGAAATGTAATTGCAGTTGTTTTGCCTCCAAATATTTGATAATCATATGCCAAGTTAAATATATACATTTATCAAGGCCTCTTTGTATCCTGATAAAATCTGCATACTTTCATATGTAGATCACATTCAGAAGGTATAAATTACATGTCATTATATACTTTTCTATGTCAACCGGTGAGAGGAAAACAATTTTATAGAAGACACTTGGTAGTAGTCATCTTACGTGGACACTGGCCAGAGGTACTTGGAGTCTCTTGGTGCAAATGCCATTCTGAACTTAAGGATAAATTTAAAAGCTTATTTCACAGCATTCACATAAACATCTCTAGCAGGTAGAATGGAAACAAATGTCAGGGTAAACAAGTGTCCAGCTGACCAGGCAATACAACACAGATTAAACAAAGGCTGACTTGACCCCACCAACTTCCCTTTTATAGATTTGTGTAATGTCCATGCCTTTTTACTCAGAATTTCTTTCCTCTTGGTGCTCCTTTCAGTGGAGTTTCAGCAATGTCCTGAACATCAGGACCTTTTTGTGACTGCAGCTCCATGCTCTGCAGCGGTTAAAGCTACCAAAGAAGCCCAGTTTTATAACACACTTTTGAGAAGTGAAGTGGACTGTCCCGTTCAGTTTGCTGTGGAGAGAGGTTAATGTCCATTGCTTTTATGACACTGCCATATTTGTGACCACCTACTGAGCACTGAAGTAAATGTGATGCCCCATCGCCCAATGACCATGGGGTTTTACTGTGAAACAGCGGTAAAGATAAGTTCCTCTGCCTAGGAAACTCACTGTCCTTTGCCATCTATGGGAACAGGCAGAGAATTCATCCAGTTACTAACATAGTGGGCAGAACAATGTTCTTATGAGCAGTTCTAATTCAGAGCAGGTTTTTGCCCACATGTTTCTTTACAGGCCATGGCCACTCACTGCCTGATTTCCCAATGTAATCAGTTTTGGAATCAGTGCTCAACCAAATGTCTGTTATGCACTTAGCTACTCTTATTTCTCCAAAACATGAGTTCAGGAGAGTGATGTAAAAGTTCAGTTTACATTAGTGAGCCATACAGTCTGCCTCTTGGTCATCTCATCCTTGATCTTATCATTATTCACATTTCTCCTCCTTCCTTCTCCTCCCCCTGGGATAAACCACCCCCACTGTAAGTACACAAACAAACCAAAATGATCCCTCTGGCAGTCACACTCACTGTGCATTTCTGCTGCCTTTTTTGAAACCTCTAAATGCCACAAAATAGAAGTAACAACCCCAGTAGGGTGAATGAGAATCTTTCATCTAACAAACAATAAGAGAAGAGAAAAATACAGTGAGTTAAATTCTCTTCTTCTCCAGCCCTTTATTATGGTTTGTCTCGAGGTTTTGAGTATTTGCAAGTCAGAATAAAAATGTGGACTGAAACTATATAGTTGGCTGGTAATTTATATCTCAGAAGCCTAGCTCTGGCATACCTGACACTCACTTGGAGCTCACAGCGCTTCAATCCTTGCCAGAGGAAATACCAGTAATTGCTCAGTGCACAGCCCAGATATTCCAACTGACACACTCCTTGGCTACAAAACACTCCGTAACGCAACTTACTGAAGCATATCACAGCAGTAAAGTACGGGGTCTGACCTAACAGCAAAATAAAATGCTTCAGCACACTTTAGTCTGAGGAGTTTGTGCCATAATACTGAACCAAAATTCACTGCTGCTTTTCTTTTAACTGAAGTTTGTCTCATCTAGTTAGAGGAGCACGTATAATTCCACCCTAGGCATAGCACGGATGTAACATGACACACAAACAAAAGGCTGGAGAAATACTTAGAGGCGACATCGATACATATGCAAATTATACCACTAATTACTGTTATTGATTATGATTTCTAATGAATTTTAAAATATATTTATGTAATGTCCTTCTCACCTGCCAGTCGTCTGTCTCTTGTGTTTTTCCAGATAACATCCAAGGCTCTAGCAGTGGAGTCCCTGATATGATCACTAAATGATCTTCTCAGAGGGGCTTTCACCGGGTGATGCATAATGCAGATCGATCACACATCCAGGTCAAACGGCTGCAGCTTAGCCCCAGGAAAAAGGGCATTCTCTGCCCGGGGATCTGTTTGGATTTCTCTTTGCCAGGCAGGCAGGTTGTTACTTTATATAATTTGTCATCAGCCTTGTGGAGCTTTTCCTTGAAGAGTCAGGCATTGCAGTTCTCACTGCGGATGCAGGAAAGCTCAGACTGCAGCCAGCCTACTGGAAAGCTGCCAAAATCTTACATCTGGAACAGTTTACAAATGAGCTAACGATACAGTCATTTAGATCTGGGGCTTTATTTGTGGATATCTATAGGATTCTAGCTTCCTGTTTAATCAAATAACTTACCAGGCACATACTTTCATGCTCATTTATTAGGATACTATTTCCCTGCTTAGCTGATATTTCAGGTAATCTTTCATGTTTTGACATGAAAAAAAGTAAGATACAAGAGAGATAAAGTAATTTTAAGCATCTAGAGTTCAGGTATTTTATTTCGTTACCATATTTTTCTTGCATATTACCCTGTGTATGGCACAGAGGAGGGCCCGATTCTGAGTTCTCTATATTTAGTACTTCATGACAATGCACTAATGAAAGGATGGAAATACAGAAGTGAAGGGGAAGAGGGGAAATTAGAAAAAAGGAGAGGGAACTAAGCCTCTGCATTTTTGCTGAATGGAAAGATAAGGTTCCATATGAAAAGTGTTTACAAATGAAACTGAGATTAATAGCCATGGTAACTGAAGCCATTTGACTTTGCTTATTTTGACTTTTTAATTGATTACTGTGTCCTGTGGCCTCCCTAAGGGAGAAAGGGAAGAATAAAGGAGTACCTGAGACTGTCTTTCTCTTTCTAATATTATGTATGGTAATGTGTGAAGAGATGAGAGATGCCAGCTTAAAAATGTAATCTCCTTTGTTATCTGGGAAAGCAAAAACTCTTGAATATAGCTGTCTTCATAGTAATTCTAGGTGTAATCCTTCATTTTTTTTGCAGTAGCTACAGCTGTTAATATCAGATACCATTATTTTCTTGAGAAGTATTATGTTATCATTAAAATTGATTAACTTCTCACAAGGTTGGCATACAGAGATCAAGTTACAGAATTGTGAGTTTGAACTTGTGTATTTTCACTCCCTTTGAATTTCTTCCTAGAACAAACCAGTTCTTTTCACAATGTTAGATAATTTATTTCACACTTTCTTACTTGCAACTTTTTTTCTGGTGTCTTCTCAGTTCTATTCATTTTCATGCCTTCATTTCCTTTAAGACAAATCATTATCTCAGTCTGACAATCAAAAGAAATTTATGGGATTTGCAATAGTTTAACCGAGGGGATAACTGGCTTACCACCTATTTAATGCAGATCATAATTTCTTCCCATCTAGACCTTTATCTTTTATCTTTATAGAGCATATGCAAACACTAATGTCCTGTGTACATCTTTGAACAAAACGGCAGTGAGGGATCTCTATAGTTTGCAGTTGCTTTCCTCATTACATCCCTCCCAGCTTTTGACGCCAGATGTAGAAAGAAGCAGTCAACTCTCTAGAGAAATTCAATATAATTATACACTCTTGTGTGGTTGGTGTTTGTTTCTGTTTTTGGGTTTTTTTTAACTATTATTCTGGCAAAACTTCCTGGTAGAGCAAGTGACAGCGCTTGCATAGGCAAATGCTGACATGATGACCAGAGCACAATCCATCTGTTTTGGGACATGTGCACCCTGTTCAGGTGAGATCTGCTGTTGTTTCTCTCAGTGAACAGCTCAGAAGAGCACTAGCTCATTTTTAAATGAGGATGAAGTCAATAATAACTTAATCTGAAACTGAATTTCTATATTTCAGAAGGCAACAAGGGAAAGACAGTTTCAGCAGGATTTTAACTACCAGTGACTGTGTCTACATTACCAACAACCTGGACCAGAACAAATGGATTTATACAGCAAAATAAATGGTACCAAGGTTTTGACACATCTCGACGTGGATTACTTTGAACTAGGTCTGCGTGCATCTCGTGAACAGAATGAATTGCCAATATGAGTTAGAGATCACTGGTACACTACCAGCGTGCAGCTCTTGGCTTAGTTTCATCTGAAAGCCATCCAGTCCACATGCTCCAAGATTGCTTGGAGATATGAACCAAAGAGTGGTATTGAGGGAACCTTTCCAAAAGCATGTGCCTAGTCCAGGCTATGATGTCAATAAAAACATGTAGACCATTATTCATTTTAGAAGCTAAAACAACTTTAAAAAATTTTAAAATAAACCAGCAACATATATATATATATATTGCTGATCAGGGTCTGATTCTTTGAGAGTTACTGTGGGTTATGTTACATATGTAGACATGCCATAGCTCAAAATATTTAATATAGTTGGTGCAGCCAGTTCAACAAAAGGGTTTGGACAATGTTAAAATGACCCAACAAAGGAAAAAGGAGGAATAAACTGTAACAAAGAAGAGAAATATTGCTAAGAGCATTTGCTTGGCTGATGCTACAACGCATATATAAGTAGATAATCTAAGTAAGCTTGTGTAAAGAATTAAATTAAATATCATAAAATTTTTAATGGACCGTCGACAGGTAGATAATTAGATAGAAAATAAAGGACATTAATTTTAGAAAAGTTTAGACTGAGAGGTACAGTTAAAAGCAAATATATATGATCAACAAAGGAAATGTGAGATCCATGACATTCAACACAGTAACAAAATGAGATAAGAATTTGCCGTTCAGTATGAAAGCACACGATTTTTCATGTTTTAAAAATCAAGTTAAAAGAAGGTATTCGAACAAGGCTGTGCTGCAGTCTCTATTCTTGCACTATTTAAATGACACCCCTTGTGGAACAATACACTCAGTTTTGGTCTGCACCTCTCAGTACCCACATGATGCTGCCAAGGCCTCCACGAGCGCACTGTAGAGGCAGCTGGTGGCAGCAGGGCCGGGGTGACAGTGGCTAGGAGTTCTGTGCTGGAAAACACCAGCTCTTGGGAAAGCTGCTGAGCTGCCACCGCCACTGTGCCATTAATCGATACTCTTGTTGAGAGCACTACTCTGCATCTCTGGCAAGCTCCTCCCACATTTCCAGTTGCTACTACCCAAATGATATCTGCTTACGTAGGGATATTTTCCATTTCAGGTCAGGCTTGCTCCCTCTCCCCTTAAAGGTGTAGCTGTTTGCACATCTTCCTGAATCACAGACCTGCAGTTATTTCCAGACTGTTTGTGTGAATAAACTTCCTCCATTTCTCTGGTTAACTCAAGCTTGCAGTCTGAACTGGAGAGGAGGCCATTGGTGCCAAGTACACATGTACAGACCTCAGCTGGTGAATCTTTGATGTCGATCAACCTGAGTGTACTAGATTAATTTATTGTTAAACCAAACAGCTAAGCTGGAGCACTGTGAATGACATTAAAGAAAAAAGGTTTTAATGTTGAGATTTATGGACTGGCAAAGAATGTTTTTAAAGAAAATGGCAAAATGTTTAGCTGCTCTATTCAAAAATGTACTGGAAAATATCCTGAAAACAAATACCTTTCTACAGCTGGGAAATTGCTTATGCATCCTTCCATGTGTTACATCTACAATTCAATTAGCTCTGTACAGATGCTACAGGAAAATATATGCAAAAATAAGCAAAGTCCTACACCACCAACCAGCATCCAGGTAAAATTTGTGATACAGCACTATCTCTTGGCTTCGCTATATCTGGAAACTTAAGCATGACCACCATCAGGCACAGGTTTTGTATTTGAACAATTCTGGTGAAGATCACAGTCACAGTGTAGTCAATACTCCATTTATCTTCTAGAATTACTTAATTTTATTCAGTGTTTTCTTTTTAATGGCTGAGATTAAAAAAACCCCCAAAAATAAATTCTTATGCTCAAAAGTTAAACTGGATGGGTCAACAAAGATGTGTGCTGAACTAAAAATACTATGAGGGGAATCTGAAAGAGAGTGGTCTGTTGCTGACAAGAGGCAGCAGCCGGTGTTTGGGGAGAGAGGGAGCTGCCCATTCCATGCATGAGGAGCAGGATGCACGGCCAGAAAGAGTCTGTGTAATTCCAGGAGCAAATATTTATAGAGTCCAGACCCTACCTTCCCTGCCCTGCCAGCCCTCCCACCAGTTGAGACTGGCTCCACCACTGCCGCTCCAGGGCAGTGTCTTTCCTGTCCCTCAGGCCTGGCCTTCCTCGGGACTGCAACCACTGACTTCTCCCACTTCTTGTTTTGGAAATATTTTTAGAAATCTCTTGTTAACGTAAGCAAAGCTGTGCCTCTCCAATCTTCCTGTCAAGGCTGGATCTACTTGTAAAGTGCCACTCATAATCCTTACACACATAATTCTCAAACCAGCCAAGGGCAGGAGGCAGAGGCGAATTCCCTATAACTTTACTCCTCCTCAGCACTTCAAGCTGAAGGACCTACGCTTGCCAAACCTATCTGTTTTCTGTCCCTTGGTGGTTCCATCCATGCTTTGGCCTGCACGGGTAATACCAAAGATCCTTTTTGCTCTTTACAGCAAAGAGCAGACAGAGTGCATCAGGTACTAGGATGGACAGAAACAGTGATGTCATTTTTAGTTCTGGCAACGTCCAGCTCGCAGGAAGTAAACAAACAGTTGTGCAAGCCTCATGCTCTTTAAGCTTGCCTAAAATACATCGACTTTCCCTCTGAGTGTTTAGAAATGTGTGCATTCTTATGTGTATCTCTGGTTCATCTGTGTGATTCTGGCCTCTTGAGTCTGGAAGGATGTATGAATCCCAAATATGCATAGGCAGTCTGAGACACATAATTTTTTAAACGTGATGCCAGTTTGAGCTTTGCTGTGACTTCTGTACAGGCTGTGACAAATGGTGTGGCAAGTCCAGACCATCTTTGTTGAGTGCTCTATGCAGCCTGCCTGATCTGATGCATGCAACCATCTTTCCCCTTGTTACAGAAGCAAAAACACCAATGTCGTAACTCTCCAAAAGTATCACAAAAAAGGGAGAACAATTCAGAATCAGAATTTTATATTTAATTTAAAAACCTTCTGAGCACATGGCATGTGTCATTGTTTTATCTCTCAGCAGATGTCTTCAAATGCTATCTAGGAGACCAGACTGGGAAAGAAGCCCTTTGAATTCTAATTTTGACATGTTTTGCTTTCCAAAAGAAAATCTGGTACTGCAACATCTGCAGTATCTGAGAAATCTGATGCATATCAGATCTTTAGACAAGAAGCAGCCACCAATCAGAGCAGACTGGAAACATGTAAATAAATTCCTATGGAAAGACAGGGAAATTAAATGTATTTTGTTGGAACAGAAAAGTTGCAAGAGAAGCTTGACAAATCTCAACAAAATTCTTGATAGGACAAAGCTACATTTTGATTTATTTGGATTTGTTTTTCAAAAAAAATCTCTGTTCTTCAATTGGGTAAGGTAAAAATATTCAGAAGTTATGTTTAGCACATAGGTGTTCTTTTGTAAAGTGTGCAAATAGCTGGGCAATTTGTCTGTCCATGGACTACTCTCCAGTGCTCAGTTTCCCCATGCCTCTTTAGGGAGCAGCCATGGGACCAGGCTGCAGGTAGAAGGACTTGACCTTACAGTGGCAGCAACAACACTCTGTTATCATCATTTCCTCCCTCTCATCATAGGAGGAAGGGAGATAGGTGTGTGACACTGTGGTATTTCCAAAGAGGCACTTTAATATTAATAAAATTATTTTTCCATTACAAGTTTTGGTATTTTGTTTCAAATTGAGAATAAAAATTTTAGAAGAACTTTTTTTTTTTTTCCAATTTCTTGCACTAGGAGTGAGAATTCTCACATTATAGAAGCCCAGACCTCCAGATTTGGCAGGCAGGGTAGGGCTTATAGTGAGGAGGACTATTCTCTCTTCCCATGGTTGCCATCCTTGATACTGAAAAATGATACCATTTTTCAAGACTGCTCTGTCATGTTTTGCTCAGTTTTCTTCCTGTTCCTGTCCCAGCTATGTCTTTTTCCATCATCTGATATCTAGTTCCTAGGGCTGGCTGCTCTCCTCCATATTGCTCCTTCCACTCCTCCCTGCTAGGGTGTGCAAGGGCTTGAGAGTGTTTTGTGTCCGTGGGAGCACTGCTACACTGGATAGTGCTCTGCTCTGCAGACTGGAGCTGCTCTGCATCCTGATCTCAGCGGAAGCTGCACACAAGAGACTAACAGAAGTTTGGGTGGTGGTTGCTGCAGAGGTGGTACTGGTGGGAGTGCACAACTCAGCCCTCTGTGTCCCACCATACTTTGCACTCAGAAAAGTGCCCATTTGACACGTCAACACCCTGGAGTTTACCTTTGAACAGCCTAGGGGCTAAATGGATGCAGTCTGGAGAAGAGATAGTGGACCATGAGAGAGTAGACCAACAGAGAAAGTTTTCTGAGTTTCCTCCATGTTGGGAAGAGGACTGCCTGGCATCTCTGCAGTTTCTGCTTCCCCATGGTAGTAAAGGTGTGGAGAAGCCCCAGGGACAATCACCCTCTCTCCAGATTACTGTCATTGCCTCTGTGCACACTGCTTTGGCAAGATGTGCGGGCTTTTTATCCTCACGCTGTGGTCCAGACCTGTATTTTTGAACAACAAGCATGTATAAATTTAAGAAAGAAAATGCACAAAATCCACCCATCCCAGCAGTAGTCCATGATGCAAACTACAACAACTGTTGTTGTTTTAATGAACTTCTCAATGTCTAAACCTTGAAGCCTTATTCTGGTGGATTACACTGAAAAGCTCTTGTCAAAATATCTACCTTAAATTGCCTCTTGTTGTGAGACAAATACATAGTGATGGGTTTATATAAACTGAGTAGCCTTCTAATATACATTTCTGAGTTTCAAATTAAACATGATCTCAAATAAATATTAACCATATTTAGCAAACTCCATGGTGTGATTATGGCCCTGCTTTGCAAATAGCCCCACAGCTTAATTAGAATTCTGTGCACTTCAAAGTGTAAGCTTATCTGGCTGTTTCTGAACTGCTGTCTCACTATCACTGTGTGCTCCGAGAATAATAAATAAACCAACACAGTAACACAGAAAACATTTCTCATCAGAGCCATAAATATAAAATAATAAGTAACTGAATAGCACGAAATAAGATATGCTTCCAGTTTCAGTTGCACATTTTAACCTATTTTTAATGTAACTGGTTATTAACTATTCCTACATTATTGAAAAAACCCACAAGTCTTGCCCCTGCTGCGAACTGTTTTCTGAAATACTGCATAATATAGAGAAAAAATGAGACATTAGTGAACACTGGCGCCATAGTTTAAAATGCAAATGAGAAAGGAAGTGTTAAAGCTTCATTCTGTTTACCCATATGTGAGGCACCCGGTTAGAGAAATTTATGGAAGTATTAATCTATGGGAGTGTCCAAACACTTCCAAATATCTAACTTGAGCCACGGAATTTATTCTGTTCTATCTCTTTCATACAGAACAGCTGATGGCGATAAGGTGTGAACTGAGATTAGTTCTGAGCATTAGTTTTGAGCATTAGTATGAGCATGTGTTGTCCTTTACCACAGCAAAAGAGTGTTAAACAGCATTGTTTCTCCTTACTTCACAGTGACCTGACACGCCAATGGCCCAAACCCAGCTTTTTGTCATCTGAGTAATACGTTATGGCTTGACTGGTCCCATCACTGGAACTAGGGTAGGATGAATAAAATTTTATAGAATAAAATCCATGGCATAAGGTAATTCTGTCTTTCCAGTGGAAATGCATATGGGGCTGTATGTGAAATTGCAGTAATAAAAAAGTGCAGAACACACAAAAACCCCCCACAAAATACCCAAAGCAAAGCAAACAGCCCAACACTTCCAAAATCCCCCAACTCTCTTTTGTTACTCCCTATTCAAAATCTCCTCTACAATCTTCTTTCATAACTGGAAATTTTCCTTCCCCGTCTTATGTTTTTTCCATTTTCCATTCTCTCTGTCCCTCTCTCCTGGTCATACTAAGATGGTGAGTTCCTTGAACTACAGGTCTTTCTCTTTAGGCATCCCTTCATACAAAATGGTACAATATTAACAAGATGTCAAAGAAATGAAGCCTTTGAGCTTGTCTGCAATGACCTACATGAACACTAATTATAAATAGAACAAATTTGATTTAATGAGCTTAATAACATCTACTGGTAGCAGGCTGGTGTCTGTGTGCAGAGCAGTGAGCAGGATGGGAGCACGGGGAGTGTTATGTAAGCTGGACTCATCGAAGTCAGAGGGTGTGCAGGGAGATAATTCAGAGTACAGAGATCACTCTGAACAGAGAGATCACAAAGCAGCAGGAAATTTTAAACCGAAGAAAAAGTCCCAGTGCTTGAAGAGAAAGATACAAAATGCTTATTACTGAGAAGATTTAGCGAGATTTAGGGGGCTCATGTAAGTCATCTTCATTATCACTGCCCTGTGTGTTTTGTCAAGTGATACAAAGAGGCAGAGCTGTCTTCCTCCCTTCCCATCCCTGCAGCTGCCTTTGCGGCACTGTGAAACACAATCTCTACAGAAGGTTTGCTTCTTACAGCGAAGACAAGCAGGATGTAATAACCACCCTGAATTGCTGGTTTGTGGCCTCAGTGGCAGAGAAAACAGGAGAAAACCTGAAATTTTCATAGGGAGCAATGACATAGAAACCAGGATCCAAACTAAATCTAATCTTTTGAATAGGTATTGGAACAGACTCTCAGCAGATTTCAAGATTTCACTAATTAAAGCACTGATGGACAGTTTGTGAAAGGTAACTTCTTGCTTAATTTTTGTGCAAATGTTTATTCACACAGGTTGGAGACTTCTTTTCAACACTGCCTAACATCCTCAGACTCTGGGTTTCTGTCTTGGGTATCTGCCATACTTTAACTCTTTGTCCTGGAGTTGTCTGTGACATAAATTTTTTGAGGTGTTTTATTTGCATGTTCATTTTAAATCCAGTTCTTTGGGGAAATGAATGAAAGGATATGTTATTTTCCTGATATTGATAAATTCTAGCAAGTTTTCCCTAAATATTTGCTAGTGATTTGGCAAGGGAATTTGCCCTTTTGTAGAAATATTCAATTTTCATCTTTCTGAAAGTTCATTTGTTAGAGACATTGGCAAACCTCTGAGAAATTCTATTTCCCAGCAGTTCTGCAATGCTCGATATTAGTGACCAACAGTTCAGAAGATATTTTCTCACTTGGGTTACGTACAGCCCAGGAAGTATTTGCAAATACAGCTCCTGGCTGCTGCCAGCCCTGCAAGATGAACAAGAGAACCTGTCTCTCCTGGGCTTTTATTGACCACACCATTTTACAAAAGGGTGGAAAAGGGTTGGCGGCTCATAAAATGTAAATATGAAATGAGGAAGTTCTGCTAGGGTGAAGAAGGAGATGGGTATACCCTGCTTTGTGAAGCAGAGACAAGAACAGAGGGAGAGAGACAAGGGGAGGAGAGTCCCAGTGTATCTGTCATCTGCTGTAATTTTAATTGCATGCTTCCATTTGGTATGTTCTAATTCCTAATCTTGAAAAGATAAAGAATCTAATATTTTGTTTTACCTTTTGTAAGCTTAGTGTATCACAGATGCAAGTTGAAGCTTTATGGAGACTGTGTCAAACATAATTTATCTGGAAGATTAAAGCTCATCATCTCAACTGAAACATGCATTGTATTATCCATAATAAAGTCTTTGTGAATATTGAATGTACACAGCATACCTCAAACACTTACAAAAGAAATCTAAAACTCCAGCTAAAGTTATCACCAGATGTTAATGTTTCGTATTTACCCCATGAAATTAGCAACACCATTAAATGACGTTTTAATAAGACACTCTGGTTTGCTATTCTGGGAATTGGATTTCTCCATGTCTTTACTTAATTTACTTCACAGTTAATCATCCAAAATTGCTTCTGCATGAAATTTGCTGTTCCTGCTGGCATTTGATTTCAGCCATGACATATCTGCCCTCTGGAGTCCCACTGAAGTGCATGGAAAATCTTCGCTTAGAGTTCAGGTTATGACACTTGTGTTCAAGGCTGGCTGTGGAAAAATAGTGAGCTTGGACTAGATGGTTTGGGTACCAGGAGGCTGATAGGATACATCAGTATTTAGCTTAACTTTTATGTCGTGAAACTGGCTACTGGCTGGCAAGTTCCCCTAAATTATTTTAGTAGGGCATTTTATTGTATATGTTTAGCAAACTGTACGCTTCACAATCTCAAAAGCAAGGTGAAAATGTGTACAGCCTGATTTGTATTTTGCTACAGCTCTATATCTGACCTAATACTGCTATATTGTAAAGTAATTTTGAAAATAAACATATATGGTGACATCCCCATATGAACCAGGTCTGAAATTAAGATTATCTGCCTAGCTCTTCTTTAATCTGAACATACTGTTGTCATTTGTTGTTAAAAAGATATCTAGATGATGAGGTGGGTTACATAAGAGAACTTAAAATTCTATTTACTTTCTGTGAACTTAAAGATTTCAGAGACATACTTACAATAGTGAATTTATTCAGTTCTTAAATGAAATAAGAAAGATGAGTCTTGTACTCAGGTTCAATGCAAGATATTAATGGCTCTGAAATAATCCTAATTAGGCCTTGAAAAAATGTGGATATCTAAAATAGCAGCTGCAACACATACATGGAAAAACTACTTACAAATCTTGATGTGCACTAGAAGCAAGTAAGGACAAGTGTTTCTTTAAGTACTTCATAGTAGAAGTGGTGAGAGAAGCGGTTAAAGAGTTGGTGAAATATAGGAGAAGTTATTTCATATATATGAGTAGATGATGTAGAAATTCCTTGGAAAAATGTCGTATTTTGAAGAAGAGAATAAAACACTCCCAAAGAAGTTGAGGAAGAAAACATACTAGAAAACAAAGCTCACACCTGAGACTGATAGTTAATATCTTAAAGGCATATTTATTAAAAATAAAGTATTGCAGTAATGGTGAAAGAATATATATGTCTCAAATGTTTGACTGAGAAATGTGGTGAAATGTATGTAATTTCTTCTTTACTATTTCTGAAGTTTTCATCACAATTTTTCTTTTTTGTGCATCTATATTGTAAAAAATAACTATAATTTACTTTCTCAGTATTTCCATACAGAACAATCAGACATACTCTGTTTGGAACAAATGAATAACTTCTCAAATGCAGCATGTAGTTTTAGCCTCTCCAGTACCACGAAGATGTCAACAAGTTTTGAAGGAACACAGACAAGAGCAACAAAAATGATTAAGGGGCTAGAAAGTTTGATTTACAAGAAAGGATGAAAATCTCTTCTACTTAGCCAAATGACAGCTAATTATGCAATGGGAGAGTAGTGATAAGAACCTACAGGTATTTAAAGCATGAGCACATCAAGGAAAGTGTGGAAATGTTTTAAGGTGGTACAAGGTTTCAAAACACTGACTTGGCACTGGGGAGAGTGTCGTGTTTGTGTATGTTTTTCCTCCAAACTGAGGCTAATTAATCTGTGGTGCTAGTGTAAGGACAAAATAAAATATATGTCTACAAAATCAAGGAAAAAAATGTGTGCAAATGTAAAATAGAAGGACACATATAACAGCTGTGGTGCAAGTCCTCAATCCAGTATATATTTAAACATAACAGTTAGCAAGATCAAAATTGAAAAAGCAAGATTTAGCATGACAAATGAGCAGAATGTAATATTAGAGGAAGTATATATGAGTACCACAGTACATAACCTCTTTAGAAAGAACCTCACCTGCAAGTAGGTTTATTTTGCTCAAAAAGTTTTGTAGTCCCTTGACAACCCAGTACCCCTTCCCTGTGAAAAAGGACCTGCTATTCAGACACAAAACTTGTCATATCAGAACTTCACTCTTAAAACTGAAAGGTTAAGTGAAACATCATTTGCTGCTTTCTTTCACGGTTTCAATCAGCTCAGTCCTGCTTGCTGATATTGGCAGCTTTCTGAAGGCATACAGAATGAGTGAGTCTTTAGCTGACATTTGAAGAATATCCAGGAGAATCTTTTCATGTCATTGGGCTATAATACTTATGCATAAGGAAACAAAATAAGGAGAAACATTAGAATCCTTTAGAAGATGCTATGAAAGAATGGCATGTTTAGGTGCCAAAACTTAGACCTTGATAAATTTTTTTCGATCCAAACTTACTACCCTTTAGTCAAGTACAAGAAAAGATTGCGTATGGGCATGTAAAATATTTGTTTACATTCAATGAAAACTTCCACCATAAGTTATAGAATATGTACTCTTGTATAACAAGCAAGTATACCCTTCTACTCTTGGCGTACTTTTCTTAAAAGACTAACTCTAGATTCCTCTTGGAGTGAGCAGCTGTCAGTGTACTGATAACAAATTTGAGCTTGGCTAACTGGTTATAATAGTCAGGAATAAAACAAAAATATATTTCAAAAGATCAAGACTTAAATCTAAACTGTATATGAAAATGCATAAGAAAAACAAAGAGGGCAACTATACTCCAGGTTTTAATGTAAGTCCTTCAATATTAAATAAATTTTGAAAAGCTCTGTCGCTCTGTCATGACAGCTCTGAGTTTCAATAAATAGGATTAGATTCAGTTACTAATTAACCTTATTTCAACCTAATTAACCTAGTTATTTGATGTGGAAAACCTCCTCCTCTATGTAAGAACCGTAAGATTTCAGCATCTGGACAATCAAATTACTAAAAAATAAATTCTAGCAGCTAGGATTAAGAATAATGTATGATTTAAAATACATTTTAAAAAAAGCTCTCAAATTTGTCCTTGATAGATATTGAAAATTATTTTAGATTTTAGCCTTCAGAGATTTGAGACCTTTCATTAGTCTTCATCTAGGGGAATGATGCCATTTTTAAAGATTACCAAGCCTTGGAAATGAGACAACTGCAGAAAAAATGTTTTCTCTCTAATTTCAACTGAAGACCTTCGTAGGTACTTTATCCAAGTGTGCCCATGGGCTTGGTACTGTGTTTTCAGTAAAGTACTACCGATCATCAACCAAAACAAGGTCAGTAAATAGTTCTCATAGCTACCTATGAAGTATTAAATATATATATATCTCACCAAAACCCACTGCAGATTTTGATCCTCAGTAGAGATATTTTTCTCTCTAAAAGTCAAGACAATATATCCCAAATGAAATCTTTTCTATTTTACCAAGGAAGTCTAGATTGTCTCAGCTTTTAAAAATACTGCAGTTTCTTCCATAAATGCCCTGATCACTTCAGAGTAAATTTGACTTCTTACTAGTTGCAAAACTCCATAATCTATTGAAGGTTAAATGTTTGCATACCCTTTTACGTAAAAATGGAGTTTTTCACATTGTTGTGCATGGTCTGCAAAGACATGTATGAATGTGTGGAACTCAGAGAAGGTCATGCAAACCTTTGCAACTTATTTTATTTGTTTAATTTATTTATTATATTTATTTTATCAATGACAACCCAATGAAAGGGGCTCTCTTAGAAAAATAAGGGGAGACCAGCTGCTAACTCCTAACATCTACCAAGCAAGGAAGCTCAAAAAAGGCCAGATAAGTATGGGGCTGAAGCTTGAAACAAAGAACTGAACTGTGCATTAAAAGCAAGCACATGCTGACCTTAGGTCCACTCTGCTCCTCCTTGCCTGAGAACCAATGTGCTGGATTCCTGTTGGGCAAAAAATGCTGACTTATTCTGAAACAGTGTCTAGTGTTACTGTAAACACACACTGCTTTTACAGTTGCCAGCACAACACTCTCTGCACCGAGGTTACATGATCTGGCATGGAAATAAAAGATGTTAATGGTGGGGACTTCTGTTAGGAAGGGTAGCCCTTAGCAAGATGAAGAAGGACTAGAGCATGGTAATATATCAACAGTCTATGTAAAGAGATGGTTTGATTGTGAATGTGTGACGTAATTTTGGAAATGCTAAAGGATTCACAGAAAAATCAGTTCAGCCCGAACAGATTAGGGGACCAATGCAATGGACAGTGTACAGGCTGGAGAGCCAGAAAAGGCAGTGAAACCGAGGCAAGTCACATGCACCAAGGGAGTCTAGTTGAGGATGGCTATGCAGCTCATATATGCTAGCACAGCAAACACAAGAGTAAAAGAGGGGATGTTTAGTCTGCAAAAGACAGTCTGCAACAGTCTTAAATCTCTGAAGGGACTCTATAGTTTCTATTAAATACCAGAGACTGTTGTAGTATCATCTGAACGGCCGTGTAGCCGCATAGTCCTAATTCTAGATCAGTTAGAATTGCGTCTTCTAGTATTTAAGTACATTTTCTCTGCCAAATTCTCTATGCCTGTCTAAATCTTGTGCAGTCTCTTTAAAGAATTTATTTCATAAGTTATTAGCAGCAGAAGACTGCTACAAGAAATATTTAATTCTTCACAGTCTTTTTGCCTGTGTCCCTTATTACATCTAGCTGTTCTCTCATTCAGTATTGGGGCAATTGGTTGCACAGCTTGCTGAAAATCAGCTCATTAAACAACACAGGATAAAAAATAAACCTAATCTGAATCATTTCAGTGATTCAGTTTACAGCAAATGGTTGAATTCCTGAACTTAGAAGGCAGTGAAATAAAGCTGGGGATGCAACACTGTGACTCACCTTCAAAACAAAGCTCTCTTACAGGCAGTTACAACTTTCACACTACTTGTGCTAAGGTGAATCACAGTCTGGCCCACTAAATACATGAAGAATGATATGTATTTTCCAAACATAGCAGATTCATGCATAATGAAACCCAGGAATTATTACTTGAACTGTAAGCCAGACTATAAATTCCATTTAAAAATTGAGAGCATGCATTTGAACACATATTCACGTAGAGATGCACAGCTAAACAATCAGTATAACTTTTAGGGATTCACATGCCTCTCTCAACATTTCAGGTAGGCAGACTTCCTGGAGGTGGCTGAACATATCACAGCTGATTGCTGTAACACTAAGAAATGAAAAATGAAGTATAGACACAGTAAGAATGTGGTGAAAGTATTCAATTTCCCTTGAAGATCTGCATGTTCTTCAATAGGTTAGCTATTCCTTATGAAATACAAGATAATTAATCATGTTCACCTGGTTACACATTGAATGAACACTTTAAAAGACCCATGAAAAAATGCATACAGGAAAGGCAGACAAGGGATACAATATGCACACTTTATGAGAAACATGGACTGTACTGGCTGCTGTGCATGCTAACAGAGGAGTGTGCTTGTGAGCCCTTGTAGGCGCTACTGAATGAGGAAGTTTCATTTCAGGCTCTGGTTCTGACTGTCAGTATGCTTTTTGGTCAGCTCTTGCGGGGTAGAAAGTTTATGACAAATAGCCCCAGGGGAACTAGATTTCTATGAGGAAAAGGCTTGAAGGGATGGAAACTTCTAAAAGAGAAACTATGAAGGGAATGAATTGTTGAATAGGTGTCAAGAAAACTTTAGCAGAAGATGGTAGAGACAAACTTAGTTTGACAGTTTATCATAGACTGAGTCATTGCTTTTTGATGATTGTGCTACTGAATATGAAAATGCTCTGAAAAAATGAGCTGGAGACACCTCCCTATTCAAGTGACACAACATGACCTACAGTAATATCCTAAGCTATTCAAGATGACTGGAGTTAAGCCAGAAGTATATATCACAAAAGTGAGGAAAGTGATGCAAGAAAAAGAATGCTGGGTTTGTTATTTTTGTTTCTGTGTAATCTAACAAAAAAGAATATCATTAAAAAATACTTGACACACTATGCAAAACTGATTTGTTCACTTAAAAATTTTAGCTGCCTTAGAAGAATTAACTGTCCCTTAGAATGGAGACATGAGTTCATAGTCAGAGGTCTGGCAAGCCAGCTGGGGTCAGCTCTGGAATCAGAGGCCTGAAACTACACAGGCCTTCCTTGGGAAGACCCAGCAAACACACCCAGGAGATGTTTTGGGTACAGCAGTGAAGACAGAATGGCTTGGAGAGAAGCACAGAGTTGAAGGGCCAGTGGACTGGAGTCCAGCTCAATCCACAGTTAAAAGTGGGAAAGAAGTCCCTATTTTTAATGAAATTCATATGGGTATTAAATCCAAAAAGTCCCAAAATATCCAGTATACATTAGAAGGGTGCATAGGAAATGTAACCAAGTCTCAATAAAAATGAATCAGTGACCTACAAGGTTTGGTATATGCCTTTATGAATTAATACTGCTCTCAATACGAAGCACTGCAGCCTAAGCTGTAAAGTAGTGTGTGTTCTTTCAGGGTTAGATGTGAAGGGATTTATTGATTTTGGACTGCAAGTTAGGTACTGTGTTTCTGTCAACAGATCCAGAGCTGGCAAATAAGGAAAGAAAAAAAATTGCATTGCACTTTCAAAATCAGTTAACTATAATCAGATATTACAGATGACAGTTTAATTATAATGGTATATCTATTTTCTAACATCACTGAAGAGCAGCAATATACCTGTTTGATTTTCTTACCATAATCTATTTGGATGCTCTTCAGGAATAACCTTTAATTTAAATTTTGGTGGCTTATAAATTTTGGTTTGATGATAAGTACTCCTCTGAAATTATTTTCTCCCTCGGTTACAGATATATAGGGTCAGTCGACAACGTGTTCTCTATGTTAACATAGGGATATTTTTTCATGTCTGAGAATATGAATTAGTTTTTTCTTGCTCAAGGAATGTTGCTCCAAATTTTTTATTATTTATGACATAAACCACAGAACACAGCACAATTTTCTTGTTTCTTTAAGGATTGTTTTATGAATGGGTGAGTGTCTAATTGCTGCAGGCACAGAAAAGTATTATGCTTTTGAGTTCATTTGACAGTCACTTGACTGAATCAACGAAATCTTCTGCTTCTTATCAGTGAGATCTGCTGTTCAAAGGTCTATTAGAATAAAAGCAAATCCCATCCCGACTCCTGCTGTGTAAGGACATTGGTAAGGTGATGGTTGCTCAGTGTCGATAGGATCAGGATATTAAAAGGGTTTTCTACCAAATTAATGTGGAGTCGTGTCCCTGAGCTTCTTTTTACTCTGTCACACACATGCAAGGCTTTCTCAAATTTCGTCAGTTTGTTGTTAGGTCGCTGATAGAGTGAGCATTCATGCAGATAATAATTTGCATGCAGGCTATAATTATGCCTACAGTGACTTCCACTTACCCCTATTAATAACTCAGCATGGCTTGGTACTGATACATGGGTAGGAAGTGCTAAGCGTGGCTCAGCATAACTGCCCATTCCGCAGCTTTGTCTCGGGGGAGGGGGACTGTCGGAGCAGCGATCTCTGGTACAAAAAGATGCTCTACAGGGAGCATAGACCGGGACAGCCGCTAATGCCTGCCAGATGTCAGCCACACCTTTCTCTGCAGTTATGCCGGGGATTGTCCTGCCATTTAAGGAAGCAGCTGAAAGTCATTTGCGCCTCACTTGCCAGGTACTTGTAACGTAGCAGCAGTGCAGCTAGTTTTATGGCTCATTGTTTTTTCTTCTTTTTTTCCTGCCTGAACTAATTACTGTTGCATGACAGGCAAACAATTAAAAGGCAAAAGTGCAGTAATCAGATCCACTTGTCTGTAAACAAAAAAATTAACCTCCAAAATCTCCTTTGCAGTAAAGGTTCAAATATAAAAACCTTGAAGATAATTTGTCAGGAGAGAATGGGGAGAGAAAAGGTAGGTGACAGCAGCTGTTCAAATCCTTATGCTAGAATCTCACTGAGGTGTATTTTCCATGCATTACAAGAGGTATTGCCTTTCCCAGCCTTATCTGGGAAGCAAGAGACTAAAGATCTTTCTACTGAGAGGACGATTTGCTCATAAATTCCTATTTGAATCCTCTAAGCAAGGACTAAACCTGTGGTAAACAAAGGATGTCAGAATGAATTCATCTGTTTGGTCTTTTTGATCAAGACCACTCAATGACAGTACGGGTGAATCTCCTACCACTGCTGGTTTCAAAAGCTTCCAGGTCCTTCTTATCTTCCAAGCATTCACGGGTCTTTTTTAGAAAACTACCAGGTGACATGGGCCAAAACTAGAGCAGGAAGCATAACAGCTAAAGAACTGGAATAACTCTATGCCAGTACTTGAATCCTTGTCCTGTTTAATTTATTTTTTCAGATGCTGCTGTGTGACTGTGTTTTTGAAACAGGTGCCCTTTAAACCTTGGTGACTGATTGCTGGATGTATGAACTCCAAATTTCCTTGTAATTTAGCCTATACATTCCTCTGACAGTACACATGAAATGAACCTTTGTGACTCAGCCCACAACTCCTTTAAGAGAGAAAAATCTCAGTTTTGGAAGTACTTTGGTTGTGGTAGTTTTTTTCTGTCATCATTGTGTTTCTAAATCTATCTCCTGGATTTCTAAACAGAGAGGGGAAGAGCACTTGTAAGCAATTGTGCAGCACTATAGAGAAAACAACCAGAAGAGAATATAGGAGTCAATTATCTTCTGGTTGTCTGCACTGTGTGCATTTGGCCAATATGTAATTCAGATTGTAAGCAGGCCTGCTTGTGCATGGTGCATGGCAGATGGGGGATTTTGGTGCTGGAGTACATCTAAACCAGTAGCATTGTACTTGCTCCTATTTGCTAAAACCAGCTGGAAGTCTACAATAACAAAACATTTACTTCTCTGTTATCTTTGACAATTACAATTCTTGATCTTGCTTCGATCTATTAAAATTGTCTGTACTGCAGCATGCTACAAAGATACTTTGTCTTTTTTTTTTTTTAAGCTGCTTTATTTTTGAGGGTTTATTTTGCTTTGTTTAAGGAAAACAGGTAAGGAAGCTTAAATAACATATCTCAGGAAATGAAATAATCACTACATCTTTAGCTGAACTGGAATGCACTTAAGAAAATAAGGGAGAGGTTTAAGTTGGAGTCATGGGAACTGGTGAACAAAGCACCAAAAAGCATGAAACCCCAACACAGATGCAGCAAAGATTTTCCAGATGTGGAATTTTTTCTATGGATCAGTAGAGTTAGCTTAACTTACTTAAGCTATAATGATTATTTTTAGGAAAAAAAAAAGAAGGAAGAAGCAAGGCTCATTTCTTATCTCTCAGTCTTTGAATATAAATAAATGCAATTTACTTTGCTGAAGATTTTTATCTAGATTTGCTTTATGAAAAGACGTCTGTTTCTTATTCCTCTCAGTTTGTCTAATGCAGCATACATTGCCTCTCTGGAAATGCCTTTGAAATGTACTGCAAAAGTTAATACATGTAGCAACTTCTTAGATTGTAACCTTTCTTGGTTAGTTTTCCAATATCCATTTCCTCATTAAGGACAAAATGATGCCAACTTCTGATTACAACTGCTATCTATCTATCTATCTTTTACAGTTTCTAGAATGTTCTTTGGTTATGTTTGCATTTTTATATTCTTATGAGATATGCTTATCTTTCTATTCTTCTCTGAAGAATTGCATTGACTTACTGTATTCTGATCATTGGTTGGTTTTCTGCAAATTTTAAGATCCCCTTAGCTTTTGCTAGAAAGTTTCCTAACATGTAGAGGACTTTTCCTGTTGCTGTATAAGTTATATAATATTCTTAATTGGATAATGGATAGTTGGTACTGTTTCCTGGGGGAAAACCATGCCTCTTACAAAACAAAAGAAACACTCATGTAATAAAAATATATGCAGTGTACACATTAGGACAGAATATTCACTAGACTTTTATGATAAAATACCATTTTTGACCCATTAAAACCGAACTCAATATTTAGATGATCTATTGCATTACTAATTCGACATCCTGGACAAGTTTTGATTTGGTCTACAGAGGATTATGATTTGGCTAAGTCCTATAAAAGCCAGTGTTAAGGCTGTTATCAATTTTATTGAGGAAAGGGTTATACTAATCAATTTCTCTGTTACTAGTTTGTCCAGACTTTTTCTAAAACTGTCTACAACTCTAGTATCTGCAGTCTACTGAGGTGAGGAGCCCCATAGCTCAGTTCTAGATTGCCCCCCCTGTTAATTTTGAATTTGCTGCCTCTATTTGATATCCTCTCATTCTTTTACAGGAAGAGAGAAGCTATTGCACATAAAAGTAAAATGTTTATCAATACAAAGTGATCAAATATGGACGGGTATTGTACTAGGAGACAAAAAAAATGAGGTGAAAAGACCTTTACTGTTGAAAGGAATGGCAGGTATTAAATCTGTGACTCAAAAAGCCAGTACTGCTTCCAAGCTAGGAGAAGGAAATTGTACTTTAACTAGTTTGCCAGGAACAGTGTCTTCTACTTCATCCATTGTTATTGTCTGTTCCTGCAACAGTTCATTGAATGGCTGCTAAAAGACATTTTTCCTACAAATGCCAGTGTGGATCAAAACACAAGGTCAGACTCAAATCCTAAGGGCAATCTGTATAAAAAGCACTAGTCTGAGATCTTCTTTTAAAAAGGAGAAAAAATTTTAGCAAAACTATATAATTTTAATTTTCTAGTCACAAATTCACCAACAATAATGAAATTATACCTGATAACATTGATTAACCCGATCCACATGTTAAAGTTGTGCCAGAGCAGGTGTATTGGTTAGGAATGTGCGACAGAGCCTTGCTGAAGGCACACTTGTGCTGACGCAAGAAAAGTTATTCCACTCAAAGCGTTAGTGTGAGCTGTACCACCAAAACAAGGCTTTGGCATTCTCTGAGCACTCTGGAGTTTCAGCCCTGTTTTGAGAGCCTCCCATGGTAACTGCAGAGCAAAATTTTTCTAGTGAACACATGGATTTTGTTCTGTAAACAGTGGTCTATGAAAACCAATTGATAGATAAGTTATTGACAAAAGTCTAGGTCTTTTTTTTTCTTCCTTGCAATATGGAAACACATTCCAGGATGACATTCTAAATTAGACACCTGCCTAGAGGAAGTTGTGAGTTATTTTATTTTTATCCATGCCTTTCAAAAGATATTTCAAGTGACCTTCTCTAATGCCAAGCCCGTATTTTGATATATATTAAAATCCACAGTTACTTTCCTCTTTGCCTGTCACTTCTGCTTGTAGGTGGCTACTGAGATACGATGTACCTGGCTAACATTTTAAAATTGGTTAGCAAATATTTCCTCTTTCAGGCCAAAGTACAGTAGCAGGTGCAATTGACTCCACTGTAGACTGGGATTTAAATTAATAACCTACCAATTGAACTAAAGAGAATATTCACACAGAGACATTTTCAGAAAAATCATTTTAGACTTGGATTTAGCAAATTTCTACTTCCAAGTTTAGTCCAAACTCGTGACTGGAATGATTACTTGCAGGAATAATTCCTTGCAGATTTATAGTTTAGAGACCATTTGGCAGTTTTGTCTATCAATAAACTTGGGTTTCAGTTATTTCTTTATTTTTAATACTTATAAACTAAGCAATAATTTCCTGAAGTTATCTGATTCTTTCCTAAAATGCCATGAAGGGGAAATTCACTAATAGTCAAAATTAACACAAAGGTATATTGGCAATGGTAATAAAGCATGAGGCAAGCAACTGACTTTGCACACAAGAATTACACACTGGTGCATGTTAAAGACCAATGGCATCTACCACATGTTATCATTTGATTTGATTGTAATTTTCTGATATGTGCAAAAGCAATTCAATTTTAGAAGAGTATTTGCAGACAAGATATGAGAAAATGGTTAAACTTGATGACTAAATACCACAAGCTTTTCAAAAATCTGCAACATATTGAAAAATACTTTTTGTCAGTATAGTTGGTATCTTTTGGTTTATAGTCTAGGTTGTTGAAAGTCTAGTTGTTCAGACTGAACACACTACAGACAGAAACCACAATGTTTTCAAACAACACTTGCTATAGCAGAAGACATTCAGAGCACATCTCAACAATTCCAACAAGGAACAAAACGCCAGTCTGAGCAATCTGCGATACTGCAGTGGCATCCAGCCCTATCGTTTTGCTGCCAGGGAAGGCTCCACGTCAGGAAGACACTCTGCCTCCAGGTGTGCCTAATCCAAAGTGTCCTTTTGGGTGTCTCTCACCTGAGTTTTCTTTATAACATTAGAGGAATGTAAATAATCATGTCTTCTCATCAAATACAGCTTTATTTTCCCTAAGAATTTTTTAAAAGCAACTTTTTATTCTAGTAAAGTGTGCATGTAAGTAGCTCAAGTGCATAAGCAACAAAAAACAAGCTCATGTTCCACATAATCTGGGACTGAAACCATTTCTTACCCTTCTGTTTTAACAGATGCAAAAAGAAAAGTTATCTTGCTACACTTTAAGTGCTCTAAGCTCTTCATATCAAACATGGTTTAAAACTGTTCAGTTTTTTTTTAATTCATCTTCAACAATTCTGAAACAACCTAGCAGTCAAAGCCCTATTTTCAAATATGAACACAGAGCATAACATTACAGATGTTTTGAATGTAGGAACCCAAAGAAGTAAAGAAGAGCATACTGCATTTTTCAGAAATGACTAGATATCATCATAATTTTGTGTCAGCAGACTTTACTGCCCTAAAGTAACCTTGACTGGGAATTGGTGCACAATTAGCAGGTGTCATGACAGAGAGCTTGTTTTTCATCTTCAGGTACCTAAATAACTATGAAATATAGACAAAAGTTAATTTTAAAATTCGGCTTCAGGCATCTCAGCTTTTTAGAAGCTAATTCTATTTATGGACACTGAAAAAGAAAGACCACCACCTGATTTCCAAATCAACAGTCACATCACTACTTTGGAAACCACGGCCTAATGACTACATGTCAGTATCAATTAGGACCAAGTGAACTAGTTTATATTTCATTTGAATCAACACAGGTCTTTGTCATGAACTCAGTCTAAACAAAATTAGCCTAGTAATAACTTGATTAATTGTTTATCACCATTCTCTGCTACTCTTGCTATAACCAAAAAAGGAAAGGAAGAACAACTTAATCATGTTTGCTTTGGTTTAAAAGCTATTTTTGGTCAGGGATTACATCTTTTAGATTGTTTCTGAAGTCCAATTTGATAAGAAACCATAATTTGGGCTGGGTAATATAAATGCTACCAAATCACTGTGTAACTGATACCGAACTTTATACTGAGAAGCACATTGATTAAAATTAATTATATGATACTAGCTAGAATAGATTGAGTACCAGTCTACTGTCTGTTTGGTGGTGTTCTAAAATCTGAACACATTATAAATACTTGTAATACAAAATTGAATTAGCTGAAAGTAATAAATTGTTAAATTTCCTTCTGTATTTTCTGCTTCAACAACAAAGAGCACAATTTCCACAATATTTTTGTTTGCAAGTTGGCATTTTACAGTCTGTTAGGGTGGATAAATAAAAGATAAAAAACTGGCTGGAGAGCAGCTCTGTGGAAAAGGCCCTGTGGTGTTGGCAGACAGCGAGCTGCGCATGAGCCAGCAGCGTGCCCTGGCAGTAAAATGAGCTGGCAGCAGCCTGGGATGTATCAATAAAAGCATGGCCTGAGATGGAGGGAAGGGATTATCCCTCTGTGCAATGCTTGTGAGGCCACATCTGCAACAGTGAGCGCAGTTTCAGGATCCTCCCGATACAAGACACTGATAAAAGGGAACAAGTGCAGGGACGGTCACCAAGGTGGTCAGGGTCTGCATCACTTGGCCTGTGAGCTGAGGCTGCAGGACTTGTCCAGCCTGCAGCGACGGCTTTTGGGGTCCTTTCAGCAGCTCCCCAGGATTTCACAGGAGGGGAACAAGCGGAGGGAGCTGGGCTCTTCACACTGTGCATGTGAAAATGACAACAGAAGAGACAAGAGGCATAAACCAAAACCAGAAAGGAGCAGGCTGGATATAAGGGAAAGCGTCTCCTCCACGGACACAGTTCAGCAGTGGAGCACATAGTTTGCACAGAGGTTGCACAGGCTCCATTCTTGGAAGTTTTCAATACTGGACTGGACAAAGACCTGAGCAACCTTGTCTGAACTCAGGGCTGGCCTGCTTGAACAGAAGGTTGGAGAAAGGACCTCCAAAGGTCCTTTCTTGAGGAAAGTTATTCTTTGTTTAATGGTATTTCACTAATAGATGATGAAGTCTGTTATGAGACCTGTTCTTACAATTCATCAATCTGTGATGAGACACACTATTAATGTCAAATATCCTTAAAATAATTCAGTGCTAATGCTTGGAGTTTTTTTATAATCACATAATTTCTGTGATAAAGACAACTAGTTAAGACTAGGAAAGCATAAGTTGACTTAAAAACACATTGGATTGAAAGATTTAGCATGATGGCTGGCAGCAGTAATCACTCAGCTGGCATTATATAAAGCTTTATCCCTACCAGGGAAATATCTTGATTTGAATAAGGTAATTTGACTACTTAAGGAAAGACATTAAGCCATCAGCGAAATCAAAGTTTGATTGCTCACCACAGGAATATAAGTCACCGAGGCACAGCTTGTCTCCTCTAAGATGAAAAATGACGTTTGAACATTTGTCAAGAAAATATTTAAAGTCGTTTCCACAATTAATGCAATTGTCAGAGTCTAGAAAGATATCATAGCTAAAAAACCATTAAAGTGTATGATAAATTATATGCATGTATAATGCAATGTAAAAATAATGGCCTATGCTTGTTATTAGCCTAAAATAATTCAGGTAAGCTTCTTTATCTAAGCATTTTAAAGATGAGAATAAATGAGATTATCTTAAAGATACAAACAAAATTGAAAGTCTTTGAAAGTAACAACAGCATATTTTCATTTATGAAAAAGTCTTCCAAAAAATATAAAAGCAGGTCTATACTGATGGGCCATACTACTGCAGGCGGAGAAAGAAAACAGAAACTGGCTAAGCAATTTTATGCGCAAGAGATTCTGCTAGTTCCCAGATACTACAGATGTACTTTAATATGACACAATTTTTTAACAGAAATTGTTTTAGCCTTCCGCAAAACACCTGTTTTCTTCTCCAGGATGGGACCTGAAAGTTTTGAGTCCTTCTCCAATGGCATACAGCCTTCTTGTCTGCTGGCTCGCCTCAGAGCATGATCACACTCCCTGCCCCTACCCTTCACTTTTTAAGACTCAAGAAAGTGATATACTACAGGCAACCATGAGGAGTTTTAGGGGTTGTCATCCTGCTTCCAGTGTATTTACCATGGTTTTAAGTAGACTTTCATAGGAAAGCTGCAGTTCCCTCCAGAATTAAGAGAAAATGGCCACAGCACCTCGAGATTAATGAGAACTTTGGCTTCACACAGTGCTACGTGCATTTTAAAGTTTATATGTTTATATCCACGTGCATACAGCGAATATGGTGTGGCTTTTAAAGGTGAAGTAATTTATTCAGAAGAACAACTATGCTAGTGTGTGGTTAATAAGTCACTAAATATCAAATACCAAAAATCCTGACATCAGCTATTTTACTGTGTTTAGAAAAAAATAAAGAAAACCAAATAACTAAAAATGATTAGAAATCTTAGCATGAAAGGTCAGCTTTCGGTACCTATTGGCATCATCATTTTTCTGGTAATGAAATAAATAACAGTGGAATAAAAATATATCTATTAGGATCTATTAGCATTTGGCAGTCATCCATGCATATTCTGGCAGAGCTTCTATAACTGTTATTCAATATGACAGATTGGAGTCTGAGTGCTTACCTGACATTTTTATTTAGAAAGCAAACACCAAATTTTATAACTATTGCAACAATGACAGTAAAAGAAAGATTACCTGATTAGAAACTGATACTTCATTCTAAAGTGTCACAAAAACACTGGTAAGACTATTCTACTAAAACCGGATAAAACACTTGCAAAATAGAACAATTAATAATTCTTTTTCCCCAGTTTATTCTACAATAATGTCTAGAGTTACTGTAAGACAGCCAGAAAACTAGTAACTGTGCCAATTAACTTATATTTGTCTCCAGTTTATGTGGAAATTGATATCCTGTCACCAGTCAAATTGAATTTTTATTGTTTGCTCTAGGTTAAAAATAACTTATATATGGATGAACCCTTAATGACTTTGTGAAAATAGAGCATCCAGTGAATATTGCTCATAGAAAGAATTGATTTCTCTGGATCTAGAATAAGTTTGTAAAATCTAGTGAAGATTTTCTTTTTTTTTCCTTTTTGATTAGAGCTGCAGTTAAATGAAATGAAATAAAAAGACCTCTACCTAGTGTGCCAAGTCGTTGGTCTTTTATGTGCCTTGTTTTATGATAGTGAACCTGTCACTACTGGACTTTCCAGGTCCTCCCGCTGTGAGTTCTCACAGGCAGCCTGACCCACCTTGTCATCACTCCATCACCTCCTGCTCTGCAGCTCATCTCAACATGGGGCTGAGCACCAAGTGTCCTCCGCTGCCTGACACTGACAATTAGAGCCTGTGAGAAGAAAACCCTGCCATTAAGGTCCCTTTAATCGTCTGTGTACCTGTCTTCTTTCTGACTCAAGAGACAACCAGGAAAATTAATACCTAAGGACTGTAGAAACTGTACTTTATTAAATTGTAGCTTTACCATAAATCTAGATAAGATGCAGGAAAGAGAAAAAAGACTTACTCACTTCTAGGCCCATATTGTAATACCGACACTGCGGAGTTTTCAAACACTGTACACTGGCCAGAGATCCAATGAAGCTTCTATTTTTGACTGTGCCTAATGTTTTATCCTCTTGTTGTCTTGTTGGTCACCAAAACATAGATGAGAAATGGGCTATCAGATCTGTTCTCCTGCATATCAAAGTCTGACACTTTTATTTGTGCTGAAGTAGACCTCTCTAACCCACTAGTCAGAGAGAACACAGATTTACCCAAAGAGGCTGTGCACTTTTCCTGCAGTATATTTTTAAAGCAAAAGGGAATATTTTGGTAGAATCATGAAAACTCAAAGGCATGTTCACTTTCTATTCTCACTTAAAAGAATGTTTTTTCACTTCTAGAGCAACAGCTATTCTAAATGTGTCCTCGACAAAAACAAAACACAGGGCAGTTTTTTTATGCACAGGAAAAATTTATTTATTATAATGCTGAATATTATGGACCAATGGTGTTAATATTTATTTAATATTTGTTTAGGACTAGACTAAACCTTCTGCCCTGTTTATTGATAGCACATGGTTTCATCACCTCAAGAGAAATAAGCTGTGCTAGTCTGTGACCAGATGTGGATATTCACTCTACCTCTCCCACTGGCTCTGTTGTAGCGATGTTTCCAAGTCACAAACAGAGAGTTCACTATTCCCTTCAAATATTTGAGGATAAATTGGGAAAGCATGAAGCAGGTACAACAAAGAGACTTGAGCAGTAATTTTAATATTGACTTAAAGTTGTTTCACCTTTGTTTTGGGAACACAGCTCCAGAAATGGAAGTTAGCCTTGAATTAGGAAGCTCAGAGTGGATTCATTGTCCTGAATATTGGTATCTGTGCTAGGAGTCATCTTCACTCTGCAGCTGGTGCAGAGTTAACCAATACCATCCATGAAGTCTCATGTGTGATTCACGTCACTAAAACAGATGCAGGTATACAGCCATGTGAACCAAAGGTTCAGTTGCTGATTATTTTTAGACTGTAAATGAACTCAACACTATTGACCCTGACACAGATACCTCCATTATTGACGGGTGTGATAAATTCTCCATCCCTTAAATTTCTTCATAATTTTTGGACAGAATTTGAGAATAAAAATCACAACACTCAGCAAGGTAAGAAAAAGCATGCAAATACATAAATTACTCAAGAGAAAAACAGATGAATCTGAAAAAATAGTGTTTTGAATCTGCTTTCTGGCCTGCATTCTGGATTTAGGTGCCAACATTACTAGTCCTGAGTCATCTCTTGGCTTGAACTAACATTTTCTCTGACTGTGCATACTGCTTGATCTTAACTTCTACTTCAAAATGTTATTTTGAAAGATTTTTTTTTCAATGTTGCTAGAAATGTCAACAATATTGAGGCTTCTTAAAAATGCATTACTCAGAAATAGCTGATGCTACAGTTCATCATTTGCAATGCCCTAATTCACACAAGTGGAAGCAGTAGTGCATATGTCTAGGCATGACCAATGTTCTGCTCAATATACTGATCATTTATAGATTTTTGCCAAAGGAACTCTGCAATCGCATGTTTTACTGCTCTTTCCAGTGTTAAAAAAAATTAATTGATTGCGCAACTCTTGAGTTATTAACTGACAAAAGCAGCAATGTTTTCAGATGTTTGGCTTTGCTCCAAATCTAAAAATAGTATGTGCATGTTTTGGGGTTTTTTTAAGTACTCCATCTGAAAGTTTGTATTCAATGTCAAAATTTATTGCATGTTGGAAAATATATAAAATTGAGAAAACATTTAATTTCAAGGATTAAAAACTGCTATAAACATAATAAGTAATGTAAGTAATGTGTGAACTTCTAAGCTTGTTAAGCACCTTAGTCCATTTAAAGATCTAAATGCTTGGTTGCCTATAGGAAAAGCATTTGAAAGTGTCAGTGTCTGGAGTCTATAGAATAGAAAGTCTTGTAAAAACAGGGTTTTATTTCTGTATATAAAACTTCTAAACCAGAAACATTGGAATAACAGCCTTTCTACTTTTATTTCTTATTCCAGTCCCAGATGGAACCAAATAGTAATAAGTAGAAAAGAGGGACTTACAAGAAAGTACTATTTAAAATTCTCAAAATGAGAGAAAGGATGTTTTACTAGTAATTTTGAGTGCATTTAAATCCAATTTTAATACAATGCTACCCAATCTGTTTACCTGTGATGTTATTAGGTTTGCCATTAATAAAATAGGCAACTACATTTTTTTTGTTCTGTAATATTTTGTGATATTTTAGTTTGCTTGTAATAATATAAACTAGAGAGTTAGATTGTTGGTATTTCCAAATAAATATCAACATTAGTATTTGTTTTTTTCTCTGACAGCAGACATGCAAATATGCTGTATTCTTTCTGAAGGTTTTCACACCTAACTTATGTCTTTTTGATTCATGACTCTTAGGTACTGTAATTCTGGTGAAGTATAAGCAGCAATGATCAAACATTGGCAAGTTAAATTGCAAAGCACAGGACCTGAATATCTGAATCAAGATACAGTTGTGTTTAACAAAAATAATACTTACTACCCCTAGAACCAAGAGATGTCAGTCAATAGGCCTGATTTTAATAATCATCTCCCTCATGCATGCTTAATATTGCAAAAAACCTATCATAACCTCATGAGCTGTAGAGTTAAACAAAAGCCAAAACTGATTAAAAGCCAACCACATTTTCATTCTCAGTCTAGCTTGTGCTCATGTGCATGGCAATGTCAGCAAACTGATTTCATGTGGCATAAAGTTCCACTTAATATTTGTAATATTAAATGTAATAGTGTCCACAAAAAAACACGGCACTGAAGTCTGACCAGAAAGAAGGAAAAGTGAGAGAGATTTGTATGCATGTGTACAGGCTATAAAGTGTCTGTCAAAAATACATTTATTTGGTATCATTATCAACACTGACATGATAGGTAGTTTTGACAACAAAGAAGTAAGCATAGAGCTTTGAATTTTATTTGAAATTAGATGCAAAATGGTAAGGCCAGTTATAACCAGTTTGCATGTTTTGACATAATTTAGAAGATGTAGCCAAATATGAATTGCCTCAGGAAGAGAAACACCAAATAATGCTGCCTGTGAAATCTATAAAGAAAAATCTTATTAAATATGGGTCACAGTTTGGAAATGATTTCTGAGCTTCAACAGCTAAAGTAGCAACATCCTGAGGAGACAGCTCCATAGATTTTACAGTTCTGATTAGAACTGTGGCTTTTCTCTCAAACATTTTTTTAACCTATTCCTCTCCCTTAATAAGCAAAAGAAAATAAATAATCTGAACCAGGACAATGCAAGAAAACATCTTCTATAGAAATCAAGACATAAATCTGAATGCCAGGTGGCATTTGGATATTTTTTGTTATTTTTCAAGCTACATTCAAAGTACAGTAGCAAACTATCAATTAAAATAAATGACAAGCAACCAACAGAGATTCTCGAGAACTATAGTGCTAAGAACGGAGTGTTCCCCAGTGTTAACCACAGGAATACACCCATTTGATAGTGTCTAGCAGGCAACCACTGTATATTTCACATACCAACACCAAAGGACATATAGTGTTCAGAGGACACATATAACAGAAAAGAACAGAAAAACAATCTTTCAGTATTATGGAAGTACTTAGCCAAAGCTAATGTTATTATCTCCAGTGACATATTATCTCCAGGTAACCGAAATTTCCTGCGATATTTAAAGACAGACAGTGAAGTTCACACTAAGTCAAAAGTCAAATTCCACTGACTTGAACAAGCCCATTTGCATCCATGTTTGTTAATTGAGACATCTAATAAATCATAGTAGATATTAACACCAAATAACAAGTTTGTAACTACGGAAATATTGACATATAAGGAGCAGCTGCAAATCAACCGGCTACTTTGTAGGACAGTTACAAACATCTTTATTAATATGACACAGAAAGCTGGACTGCTTTTTATAAAGAGAAATTACCCTATTAAGGAAACAATGAATAACCTTTATACAGACGTTTGTCAGACCTGTAATCCTACACGTTTGAAACCCCACAGTTGAAGCCTGTCTTTTATCACTTGGTTAAGTAACATGGTATTCCAAAAATAAATACAACAAGGAAATGAGAAAATGAGTAAATATTTACTCACCAGCCTTCTCCTTCTCTGAAATAAGTGGCATTGACTGAAAGAAAAAAAAAAAAGATACCACTATTAAAAACACCAGTAATATTAGGGAAACATTATAAAATATTAAGGTAATCTTATGAGTGTCTAGAAGGTCTGGAAAGAACTGAGGTCTCACTGTATTAAGCACTCTGAAGAGAAACATACAGTTCCCATTTGAGTGTCTTATAATCTATTGTGAAACTAATTACTGTTAAGAAGGACTAAGAGAGAGAAGAGAGGAGATGGAGTTAATAAGATCATAGGAATCTATGATTGCATTTTCAAATAATCATCCTAGAACACATGCTCACAAAATTCCACCGGGAAATTACTTAATAATTTTGAGGGAGGAAGACAAAATCCGTGTGGCTGAAGATTAGACTGAAATGCCAAATCTTTCTTCTGCAGAACTCAAGTAGAGTTCTGCCATTTACTCCATATAGATAGGACTTAGGCTCAAATATATGTTGTTCTATAATATACCAGTTTCTTACTTTTTATATAAATTTTCAGAGACAAGTAATAGAATTGTTTTCATATTGGCTGTAATTGTTTCAGGACTTGGAAAATTGCGTGAGACATTTTTTCCTTTTTCTGCAATGGATGCAAATTTTTTTTCATATAATGCTTTTCTTTCAGACTAATGTAGAAGAACTTTCTGAGAGTATTTTCCCTAAAAAAATGAGGCTATTGACTGAATCAACAGTAAAGTGAAATTTAAATGGCATATATATGAAAAAAATTTTAAAATGTGCATATATAATAAAGGCAAGAAGGTTGGATGAGAAATTGGATTGGGTATGCACTGTATGCAGAACTGCCATGTGAGTTAAGGTCAATTTTACATCACTTTTACTTATGTTAGACTAGCCTTTATTCAGCAGATTTTCCTGCTGCAGATTCACAGAAAAAGGAAGAGAGAGTAATGGACAGAAATAAGCAAACAACCAGCTTCAGACTTGTTATAAGGTTCCAAAACAGACTTTGAAAATTTAATTTCAAGATTTGATTTGTCCTGCTATATACAATAGTGTTTTATAGCATTTTCTGGATGATCTTTTGTACAAAATCTTAACTAGAACATGTCTTAGATGATCACCTTTTCTGATTCTTTCTGTTTCACCGGTACTCTGACTGATTAAATATCTGTTGTTTGATTTTGACATTTAAAAATATTATAAAATCAGATTAATATTACTCAAACCAACAATAGCCTCTTGCTTGAAAAACATATCCCTTGCATTTTACAAACATACATCTGTTCAGAAGAAGGACAATTTTGCTCCAGTAATGCCACAAAGCCATTAACTTCCACAGAAGAAAATTAGCATACCAAAGAAACAATAAAATCACAGAGTGAATCAAGTTTCAAAGAAAGAAAAAGTGCATCATGTACAAACTTTTATAAAAAGTTGAAATAATTTTGAAAATCCGTATATATTTTCCTTCTTTTTCCCAGACTTTAGTGGTTACACCAGCTAAGATAATTAGGAAAATAATAAAGAAAACCCTAGATTTACTCTTAACACATGTCCAAGAAGAAAATTTGTAAAGACAGAATTTTGTAAAGAGGAGAGGATGAGAAACAAGCAAACAAACAGGAAAAAGCTTAATGGTACAAGAAAGAATGAGGGAACATTAGTGTAATGCAATTGGGAGGGTCAGGAAAGAAGAAGGAAAGATGGGGACAGGTTAATATCCCACTTTGATATTGAGTTTTGTTGGCCAGAGAAAGCATGGTGTCTTCCTTTAAGAAAAGCTTAGAGGACAACACTGAGATGGCAGAAGATGTGGCAACCAAGTGTCTGCGTTGAAATCATAAGCAGTGTCATGGAAAAGACATGATAGTTGGATGAGGACAGCCTTTGGAAGGTCTAAAATGCAAAGCCCAGATGAACAGCTCGGGGCTCAATGGGGATATGATAATGACAAGTAGAGAAGATAATTTTCTGGTAGTTTTATCACAGACTTAAATGATCTTTGATCATGTTTATAATTGCACTGCGATTCAATGGCAGTTCTGAAACAGCTGTAATCATCATTCATACCAACAAGTAGATTTTTTTTTTCATATTGGCATTTCGGATTTTAAATATTGTTAATAATGTCATTGGCCACATACAGTTAGTTCCTGGAATATTTTTAATTGATGATCATTAAAACATGTTGATTTAGAATGAAACATGTACTTTAGTGAATTTGTTCGATGGAAGTCTTAAAAGTTGCTAGGGTTTAGTAGGTTTAACCCAAGTAAAAAGTTGTAGCTGGAAATACATAAAATATCAAGCCTCAGGGCAGATGTGTAAGTCACAAAATTTCTACTTCTGTTAAGTAGGATGAAGAAGAACTCTAAATTCCATAAAATGTAAAGGTAGAGTGAGGTAGAATGCTTTCAAATGTCTGTTTTCTAAACAGGGCATAGTGCTTCTGAATTAAGCTGTAAAATGAGTTAAAAGTTCTGTCATAACATTCTATTGGTGCTCAAAAGCTGAGAAAAAGAATCCTAAATGGGCATAGCATCTCCTGAAAATTTAAAATAAAGTAAACCACAAGCAAATCTTGTTCAACAAGATCTCAGACAGTCCTCCTATTGTTTAGTTTTCTGTTAATACAGCTACACATGCTGCTTACATGCTGTCCAGTGGGAAAACATGATTGTTACTTATGAGAAATTCTCTCATCCTCAGTACAGTTTTGAATTCACTGGAGACCTTCCAATGAGTTCCATATGTTCCAAATGAACTGCATTCCCAGGAAGTGATTTAACATTTCTGGCAATGGAGCAATTAAACCGGATTTTACTTCTTGACCAGATGGGTTCACTGTAACTTCACATTATTTCTCACTCTCACAGAACTGAGGAACTGGACTAACAATTTCTGCATGATCAGATCACAAGTTTTAGAAAAAAGTAGACATATACCCTTCAAAGATTTCAACAAACACTTCCTAAAGTCAGGCTCCTCTCTGTATTTCTAATTGTATGTGCTCTTAGCAGCACTGAGAAAGAAAAGGAAATAAAAAAGGAGAAAAAAAGAGGAAAAACTCCTTATCAGACCACTGCTGAAATATACTCAGTATTTTCTTTCAATTTAGAGGATGGGATTTTTAAATTATGGAAATCTTATTTGAAATGTGGTGTTGAAATTTTTTTGTATGCATCCTTGCTGTATTGCAACTGGCTCACTGCAAATATATTATGTATGCAAATATGACTGCAAAGTGTATGTAAAATGCTATAGAATTACAGACTCATAGAATAGTTTGGGTTAGCAGGAACATTTAGAGGTCATCTAATTCCACTCCTCTGCAATGAGCAGGGACATCTTCAACTAGATCAGGCTGCTCAGAGCCCAGTCCAACCTGACCTTGAATGTTTCCAGGGATGGGGCATCCATCACCTCCCTGGGCAACCTGCTCCAGTGTTTCACCATCCTCATTGCAAAAAAATTCTTCCTCATATCTAATCTAAATAGATCCTCTTTTCAGTTTAAAACCATTGTCCTGCCAAAAAGTGTGTCCTCATCTTTCTTCTATGCCCCCTTTAGGTACTGGAAGGTCACAATCAGGCCTTCTCTTCTCCATGCTGAACAATCCTAGCCTTTCCTCAGCTTTTTCTCATAGGAGAGGTGCTCCAGCCCTCTGATCATCTTCATGTCCCTCCTCTGGACTCCAGCACATCCATGTCTCCTGTGCTGGGGACCCCAGAGCTGGACACAGTGCTCCAGGTGAGATCTCCCCAGAGCAGAGGGACAGAATCCTCTCCCCCGCCCTGCTGGCCATGCTGCTTTGGATGCAGCCCAGGATATGGTTGGCTCATGCCCAGCCTCTTATCCACCCTCACGCCCAAGTCCTTCTCAGCAGGGCTGGTCTGGATCTGTTCATCCCCCAGCCTGTGCTGATAGCAGCGGTTGCTACAACCCAGCTGCAGCACCTTGTGCTTGGACTTTTGAACCTCAGGGGGTTCCCACGGGCCCAGTTATCAAGTTTGTCCAGGTCCCTCTGGATGGCATCCCGTTCTTCAGGTGTGTCAACAGCACCACTCTGGTGTTGCCTGCAACCTTGCTGAGGGTGCCGTTGATCCTACTGTCTGTGTTGTGGACGAGGACATTAAACAGTGCTGTCCCAACAGAGACCCCTGAGGGACACCACTTAGCACTGGTGTCCACTACCCTCTGGATGCAACCATCCAACGGAGTCTTTATCCACTAAACCAACCCTCAAATCCATCTCTCTCCAATGTAGAGAGAAGAATGCTGGGGGACACACACCATGTCAAAGGCTTTACAGAAGTTCAGATAAATGACGTCTGTAGCCCTCTCTTTGTTCACTGATGTAGTTGTTCTATTGTAGAAGGCAGTTAGGTTGGTCAGGAAGGACTTGCCCTTGGTGAAGCTGTGGACATTTATTTGGACATATGTTGGACATTTTTCTTTAAAATTGCAGTTACCTTGCCCATATAGAAATTATTATCTACTAATACTGTGTTAAATAGCCACTTCCTGTGAATTATATTAGATGTTTGGTGGAAAAGTTGTCTTTCAGAAATAAAAAAAATAGTGGAAAATTCTGGCACATCAAAACTTAAAATAAATTCTTTTCACAAATTAAAAACTATGTTTGACCAAAGTAAAAATATCTTTTTTTTTTCTGAGATTTAAACATATGTTAACAAGAAAGAATATTAAATATGAAAAAAAAACCCAAACCACAATTTCAAACAGCAATCATCCATTTTGGCCATGAGCAGTTCTTCACTATGAAAGAAGGAAAGAAAGAATCCTTCCCCACTCTCCAAATTAGATGCCTTCCGTTACAGTGTAAAAATTCACGTATGTCATCTCTGATCTTGGATAAAAAATTAGAACCATAACTTTCCAGATTAGAAGCGATGTAGTCAATAAATGTATGCAGTGTGTTGGTGGTGAAAGCAAGAGTCATCATCTGCAAAGCAGACAGAGTGTGTTTGGGAGCAGTGCTGAGGGTATGCTGAGCTGCAGGGCTGCCGTTGTAAAAAGCTGAGTCACACCCAGTCTCACCCGAGCACAGCCTGGCGCTCCCTCACCCGCAGGGAAAGGATACATCATTTGTTTACTGACTTCAAACCTGCAGACAAGCCATTATGAATAAAATCAAACTAGCTTTTGTTTGGTTTCCTTGCACTCACATATGATAAACAGCTCTATCACAACTAACTCATCTGCAAAGTGCTATACTAGATGGCAAAGATTTGTATAAACTGGTAAGTCATTGTAGAGGAGCGTGTATCATACTATTTCTGAAATAAGTACCTAGTTATATCTATTTTTGTAGCATCTCATAATCACATTGGAATGACTCTATATTTCAAATTTCCAAAAAAGACATAGGATCTTTATTTTGAAGTCAATAAATCCACTTATTTGTTTTTTTATTACAGAAGTTAAAGTGCATTTGGCATTACATGAATCACATTTTCAATACTGCCATCCGAACAATAATGGATATTCTTAAAAAGTCTTTCCATCATAAAAGTCTGTCAGCTATTCAGCTTTTTTCAGGTATTTGAATAGAAATGCTGGGAAATTTTCTTGCTAATGATTCAATACATCTTGATTTTCAAGCATTTCTCTACAATTTTTCATGTGGAGATAATATCTTTTACTGTCCAAGGTGAAGGAAAAACTCCAGGGGAAACTTTAGCATATGGGAATTTGACTAGAAAAGAAAAATCCAACCTATATCTGTGACTCACAGTTGCTGAGCTCAAGCTGTCATAAATTCCCTACCCTATTTTTGGAATCACTTTTCGGATATTCACCTCATATTCCTGCAATTAAAAATCATTGCCTAAATTCTCACTTTAACAGATGCTTCTTCTATGCAAAATAGAGGTAGTGAGAATTTTGTTTTTCACTGAAATGATTTTCTTCAAGAACAAATCCATGTTCCCATTCTAAGAAACTAGAAGTTTTATGTTGCAACAGGAGCAGGAAAGAGACCAACCTCCAAAGTTTGCAAACATAAAAAATGTTATATTTATCTTGTAGAGAGGATCTTTGATTTTAAGACCAGAAACAACTATGTAGATTGAAATATATCTGTTATCTTCTTTCTACTCAACAGATCAAAACAAAAATCTAAAATCCTCTAAATATGGGTCATTTATTGTCCTTCTAACAAGAAAGAAAGGAGGTAATATCAACACAGTGTACAATTACCTAGGAAGGCCCAAATAACTCAATGACAGAAAACACTATTCCAGTAAACAAGAGGAAGCTTGTACCTGAAAACTGAGGTCAAAAATGCTCAGACAGAAAACAAATTTTAAGCTTTATTCAGTTTATCATTAAACAGTATATGTTCTACCTAATCTGGAGTCCTTAAATAGACTTTTAATTTTATTTAGAAGGTATGCTCAGTTTTCTTAATTTGGATAAGTAGTAATTTAAAATTAAATGGGCTGTTTCACAAAAGGAAAAAAAAATCCATGATCATTCATATGGTTTGAAATTAGGGAAATACTACAGTCCATAAGCAGAATTTTCCTCAGTTATATCCCCATTACACCAAAATGCCAAATAAATATCTCTACTGGTAAATGCTGATCTTTAGAAACCAAAGCCTTTCATGCTAATGAATCAGATTTAGAGAATAAACATGCAGAAAATCCTTTCTAAAAGTCTAATTAATTTAAAATAGCGTAATATTTTAGTATTTGCATTGAACTGAAATCATAGTAATAATGTAGGAGAAAACCCAAGAATGAATTATCATTCAGATTTATTCACAAAACATTATTTTATTAAACATGCAATTTTTTAAAGTAAGTTTTCAGTTCCCCACAATTTTAATTTTTTTTTTCCATCTGGATGAGGAAAGAGAAAAAATAAACCCATCAACTTCCAGGGCAGACTAGCTTTAGAAGGGGAATTTAGCAAGGCCTTTCTTCTCTGTGGTCTTTCATTTTACTGAAGAGTAGGGCTGAAGACAATTAAAATCCACCCAACAATAAAGCTGCATCAATTATCTCATTTTTAAAAAGAAATTAATGTCACATTCAGATGTGTCTGGCTAAGGTTATGACAACCCTATGGATTTAGATCTAGTGGAAGCACAAAGCTGTATGCTTGCCTGCACGTGTTCTCCTCCAGTCAGTTGCATGCCTCTCCCCACCTACTTTGTTTTCTGACTAGATATTTCTGTTTGCTTCTTCATGCCACTCAGGTCATGCACAGAGACCTCTTCTAGTTAGTGCTGGATGGTTGGCAGCTCTGCTTCCATGAGGCAAGTGCCAAGAACATGCATTTGGGGTGGTCTAATAATTTCCTCTGTCTTTGTCATTCAGCTGACCGAGTGTGACTCCTGCTGCATTGGAAGTACAAAACAAAGATGCAGGAGAACGGTCTTGTGCTCTGTGTGGTGTTATCATAGACATTCCATAGTTCAGGGTAAGCTCCCAATGCTCTCAAATCCATCAGGAGCACATGAAGCTGGTTCAGATGACAGATAAGACAAAATCCTCTCTGTAGCTTGTCCAGACCATTAAGTAGAATTTGGCCATAATATAGAATTAATTTATTTCTCTATCAGGATACTAAAATCTTCATAGCAGCAGCTGCAGGTTCCTAAATACCCCAAGACTTAGTACACATTTTGTGAAAAATAATTGATTTTTTTTTTTGCAGATTAGTAATTGCTAGACCTCAGCTTATTTGTATATAAGGACTCACCTTGGAATGAAAGAAAATGTTTAAATAACTTTATTTTTGATACTTCCCAGGAGTTTGCCAGATAAGGGACTTGATTTCCACTTCAACTGCGCTCCGCTTACTGAGATGGACATATAGTACTTGAATGTTAAATTTTAGTTTAATGTTAAGGAATATTTATATAGCTTTTGGCAATAACAAAAATCTGTGCTTCCTTGCATTCCCCCAAACACATGTATCTCTTCCCTAAAGAAAACAGAACTTGAATGTTAACACCAAAGCTGAGATGTGACACACTACATCTAGAACTGGAGCGGCCCCAACAGTGCTCATGCTTTTCATTAATCACCAGTTGTTCTATTAGGGTTCATTTACACAGAGAGCTTTTTCCCAAGCTCAGAAGTAATTTTTTTGGCTAACATTTATCTTATAAAACCTTTTACAATAACAAACATATCAATAAACCCTGCAACATTGGCAAAACTGAACTATTTGGAAACCAGAAGGCACGCAGCTCTATAAGGCAACAGTAAAAGATAATTAGAGTATCATGTTTCTCATTTGTTTCAACATCATGTAATGTCTACAAATGCGATTTTGCCTTAAAGCCCTTAAATCTGAGGAATGCTTCTACGTGGCTGACAGGAATCCCAGGTGATTTCAGTCTTTACTCATCTCCTTATACGAAAAACTTACAACATTAGAACAAGTCCATGTTGCATGTAAATAAAAAATTCACAGCATCATGTGATGATAAAAACTAAAATCTATTACAAGATGACTCCAAGTTACCAAATACCTCTGAGAACCTACTTGCAGAGTAAACAGGGAATTTAAACCCAATGAAACCATACCATTCCTGTCTTTCCCTAGCCACCTCAAAGAAAACAAAGGAGTCCTTTACCCTTTATCCCGAGAAGCAAGTCACTCTTACTAATTTTGAAGGGTGCAGATTTTAAAATGAGGAACCTCACCTCATGGCTGCAAGTGCCAGAATCTGTCATAACATCGGTGCTGCATCTTCATGAGCTAATTTAAAAATCTTAGCTACAGAAATAATCAGATACGTACATGAGCAACCTGATTCTAGCGATCTTTCTGGCACTCAGCCCAAATGCAGTGGTTAATTGCTATCTACATTTCTGAATTCCACTAATGTTATTCTCCTGGATTCAGATCTCACTGAAGTTAGCAGCAATAACTCTGCAACAGCTTCTAGAATATTTTATATAAAAGATCAGTATTTATGCTGGTCAAAGAGACCTCACTGTGTTCAGCTTTACGTTCTTCAAAACAAAATCAGGTCTAGATCATTACAGCAACTTATTAACACCTACTGGGAGGGCAGCAACTACTTACACTTACTAAGACTGATCCTGTGTGAGTCTGCTCTCTTGAATCTCTGCAGATAATCCCAGCTGCAGAGATTTGTTCCCATTCTTAGCTGCAGCAGGCTGTTCCAACTGTTTGGAGTTCTCTAAGTAAATAAAAAAGCAAACCCCAAGAAGCTACCTTTTAAAACACGATGTGTATGTTTTGGCATGAATATTTATGCTCACAATCTCACGTTAATTCAGTTACTGTGAAATTACTTTAGTTAGACCAGGTGGAAAGGAATCTAAAGCAGATCCTTCGGGAGGCTCTTGATCTTGAGCTTTATTCCAGGCATAAAAGAGTAAATTCCTTCAAGAGTTACATTTCTTCTATGATGATGAAACCTTTACTTTCTGCAGAACATCACAGTTCTTTGCTCAGGAAGCTGAAGAGCCACAAAATAGTGATGCTAGTCATGAGATGTGGGAGACAGGAGAGGCGTAGCATGCCAGGCAGAAACAGTGATGGGTTTACAAGCATCAGGGGTGTTTGTGTAAAAAAGGTGAATCTAACTTTACAAGGTAGCAGGGAGGAGCATAAGAGAGTAAGTGCTAAATTAACACATTTTGGAAAGTTATCACCAACCCTGGTAACTGTAATAATTATCTTTCTTTTTGGTTTACTAAATAATAGAGAAACATAGATTAACATAACCCACCCCATTTCCTTTTACAATGAGAAGATAAATGACAAACACATAGAAGCACACAAGATGACAGTGGTTTTATCCTTGGCAAGAGGAGGAGGTAAAAAGAGGGGAATAAGCATTAAAATATGCTACCTGGATCTCATTTAGTTATTTGACCATAGTCTTGGAAGCTCAATTTGCTCATGCTCCAACAAGGCAAACGTAGAGAGCATGAGCTTAGAAATCACCAAACATCAATACTGTGACATTATTAAGTCAGTGCATCTCTTGGTCATTCAAGAGAAAAAGAGATGAAATAAAATGAGTTCTTTTGCTCTCTGCATATGTAGTACATTATCCTTTAAGCTTTTGTCAAGCTTGTGGATGACAGAGCAGTAAATCACCCACATTTTATGGGTGAAGAAGTAGAAAATTTGAATTTTAGTTCATTCAAGAATTTCTGCTTCTTTCAAAATAATTAAGTTCCAAAAAACTTGGAGAAATATTACTTGTATGAAAACAACTCCCTTTTTTTTCCTCCAAGGACACAGAAAAGAAACAAAATCATGTAACAAGTAAACATGAGAACTTTATTTTTCTGAAAAGAAACAGAAGTTCTGACTCCTAAAAGGGCCTATGGAAATGATGCAAAATAGGTTTTTTTAATCCAAATACAATGAAACAACAATGAAAGTTCTAAAAAGTACTCCAAGCCCTTGAAAAACCTCTTTGTAAAACAAAAGATTCAGCTGAACAACTATATGCTAAAATGCTTGTAACCTTATCCCCTTTTTCTTCAAGAAAAAAAATCCAATTATAGCCATTTTTATTTTAATATCTAAACTCTGGTCAAACGGAGTATCAAATTTCCTCTGCTCAAAAACTCAAAACTCTGTTTTTTTCTGGTGCAGATAATAAAACAGAGAAATATGTGTTTAATCTGTCATATAATTTCCTCAGATGGAAGTACAACCAGTAAGATCACTACTCGAGGTCTGTGATTTGATCAACTCCTATTACATTTTTTCAGGGTCCTTTAACACTTTATTTTAACTGAGTAATGCCTGAACTAACATTTCCATAGTACATACTGACATGGAGAGACATCAGCACAGACAACACACAGGTTACATGTCTTCCATCTCTGCAGTAATCCCACTTTATTCTCTGGTATTATCTATCAAGCTAGGATCTTTGATGCCATAAAACCCCAGAAACCAAGAGAAATACATCTATGAAGTTTTTCTCATGCTGCTGACATATTTTAAAAGCCTGGGAAGAAGGAGGGGTGTTTTGCAATTGACTGCAGGAGATTCTGGGTTCCGTTCAACACCTTAATACTCAGCTATATATGCTGCAGGTTAAAGTTAGGATGGGCTTACTGCATGGGTAAGATGACAGGCTAGTTATTTCTTTTCTTAGAGTAAGACAACTGGGGATAGCCATGGTCTTCTACTAAAACATTAATATTAGTCGGACAATTTTGTGCCACTTACAAATCTTACAGACATCTAATTTTTCTCATCTTTATAATGTAAATAATAATGCTTTACCATTAAAAGGACTGTTTGGGGGCTTTCAAGTGCCTAAAAAAACAATTCTGCAAATATTCTGATTATTGTGACAGACTTTTCTGTGCATCATGCATAAAAGTGTAGCATTTTACAAGACTAACACATAAAAAATCAATCTTACTTTTGAACACATACTTTTTTCTTACAATTGATGCCAAATGATCGAGCATGCTGTGTATTTCTGTAGCTTGCATTCTGATATCAAAATGTTTTCCAGTAAAAACTTCCATATTTTAGTTCAGTTGTTTATAAGATTTTGATTGTTAGAATCAGAGAGTGTTTGAGTAGACACAGCTCCATGTATCACAAAACTGACACTGCAATTTCAATCTTAATTAAGAGGTATAATAATTTGCTATTCAAACAATGTCTAACCATAACTGATGAAGATGTTCTCTGTCTGGAAAATCTTTATTTTGTAAACTCTTTTTATGGGGCACTTAGAAGTTGGAGATACTCATTTATCTAACATAAATTCCAAACACTGTTTTCTGGAGATGATACATTTCTAATTCATGGAAAAAAAGAAATTGTTACTGATACAGAGCATAATTCTGCTGTAGTAGGAACTTTGCCAATTACTCCAGTAAGTGAAGGCTCAAGTTCATGCAACCCGTCTCATAATCTTCCTGTCTGTGCTGTGTCCATCTCCTTTTTAAAGACACAGTTCTGTGTATGCACATATGGATAGATTAAAGGGTAATAAAACCTACTATTACACCCCAGGGTTTCTATCAAACCTTTCAATTGGTACATTTGCTATGAAGAGAGCCCTTTTAAACTCTTTACTTATCCAGAAGTTCTAAAATTGTTCTTTCAGGATTACTTTATTTATTTAGTTATGAATTTTATTTTTGGTTTCTGAGCAAAGAAGTATCTCATCATGTCTGTGTTCCCACGCTATTCCCATGAAAATCTTGCTCAGGCTTGCAGACAGATGCAGTCCAGATCCTGAGAGTACTAAGAGGGTCCAATTCTGTGAAGTGCTGGGCATTTCCTGTATTTCTCCAGGATCATGCCTTACTAGTACAGTTTTTTCCTGAATTGTTCCAACTTTCCCAAACTGTGTGACATATTACAAAAATGTAAATCAGTTTCTAAACTTTCAAAAGGGAAACTTTCCAGAGGGAAACAGCACACAAGAGTCCAAGTCCACTTTTGGCTTTTATACCAATACCAGTTCCCTGAGGAGAGTTTGAATTATTCTGTATTTTAGTTAAGAGGGACTATTACAAGTATGAAGCATTTTCAGTCAAAAACACTTTTGACTGAATCTTATGTTCACTCTCAACTCTTCTAAAACAAATTTTTCACAAGCATTTAAAAATATTCCTGACCAATAACAATGGTGCAAAAAAACTCTAGAAAGCCACAAATCCCATCTCATTACATGAAAACGATAGGTGTTTTTTGAAAGCAGTTTGTCTGCTGACTGGCAGAGTAGATTTACGGCAAAATACCTGTATTTCATATGAAAAAGATTTTGTGAAAAGAATTGTATGAGTACGATAAATACAAAATTTTGTATCCACCCATATTATTCCCTAGTTTTGTATGTAAATTTAAATTACAGGCTGGCCAAAGGAAGGGTAGATGTCTCTTTTATTAAAACCTATTTCTTTCTTGTGTCTTGGCAGCAAAACAAGCAGAAATATAGCTTGTGAAGAAAAACACCCAACTAACAAGCAAAACAACACCATACCAATCCTTCTATCAGTGCCTGTTTTTCATTGGAAAGAATACAATACCCTTGACCACCCATGTATTTTAGACTTTCAAACTCAGTGTTTCCATGCTGAACTTAGGAAGGAATGGTCTGTGTATGCAGCAAGCTGCAAAACTTGCTGTGTCTCTCAAGCCAGCAGTATAGAACAAAAATTTTGTTTATATTTTCCTGGTTTTTGATTTAAATGATGTGGTGATAGCAGTGATAAGCTAGCCTACAAACAAATTAGATCAAGATTTTCAGTTTGCCTTTTTAAGGTCCATTTCCCCATTGTTTTGTAGTTTTAGTCTAGTCAAGATTTGGACCACTTTGACCACTTTTCATAGGCAAATCCTACTCCCTCACATCTGGGTTTAACATGATTTAGGAAAAGAGGAACATCCAGACATGAGGACGCAACAGACTAAGGGACTATTTAGAGAAACTGAATGTATTCTAACTTGTGAGACTAAATGAAATCTGCTCAGGCATGCTGAAAGAGATGGCTGACATGACTGCAGGGCCCCTTACATCAGTGGAAAATCATGACATCTGTAGGGTGTCCCTGATGGCTGGGAAAGACTTACATCTATATGCAGAGGAGGCAAAAAAGCAACAATCTCTAAGCTTGTAAGTTCTTCTCAGACCAGGGAAAAATCAGGAGCAGACCATTACCAAAGACATGAGGGACAGGAAGACAACTGGGGACACTCAACATCAGTTTACTAAGAACAAATCATCCTTGACCAAACTGATTTGTCTTTCAAGATGTAATCACTGGCTACATGGACAAGAAGAGAGCAGAGAATATAATATACCTTAACTTTTGTAAGACTTTCTACACTGTCTCTCAAAGCAGTCTCATTTGGAAGCTGGGGAAGTATGAGCTGGAAGAGCAGACAGTGAAATTGGTTGAAAATTGTCTGGACTGACATCATTCAAAATTGCCAAGACTTGTGTGTTATGTGTGTTATGAAACCTGAATATTCATAACAGGGCAGTCCTGAAATAGTGGCACTAGAAGCATCTAGTTCTAGAGAAAACCATAACTTGTTTGTACACACATAGGAACAAGCCTCGCACACAAATAAATACACTGCAGTGAGTTTCCTGATATTTTTTCCCCCTATGCTGAAAACTCCACAGTTAAGATTAGGAAGTTGAGACTAAGGAAAATATGTCACAAAAGATTGCTTTACTACTTCATTACTAGAAGGGTGCTTCAGGATAGCTTCTATCTTCAACAACTCTGTTCTCTCATATGAAGCTGTAGAAAACCTGCTGAAGCTACAGACTTCTGGCTTCCATTAAAAATCAAAATGTTCTGATAGCAGTTACATTCCGTTCAGACCACCACTAATTAAAAAGTACTGAAAGTACTGAAAATTATTACTTCCTGATATTCTTATTTCTTTTGCAAGTTGTTTAACATATGTATTCTAAAACTTAAAGGATTTCAAGAATGTAGTTAGCTTTTCTCCTAGCCTTTTTTCTTTTTCTTTTTTTTTAAATTTAAGACAGGTTAGTTTTTCACCTGAGTATTTTAAGCTTTATAAGCCTGATCCACGATCACAAAAATTGCATGAAACAAAGTAGAACAGAGCAGCTAGTCTGACCTCTATGTCTTATAGGTAATTATCTACCATCCATTTCAAAGTAGTTGTCTCCAGGAGACTAAAATGTTCAGGAGAGATTCAGGTTGTAGTTCATAAGTGTTTGGCAGTAAATTAATTTAGTAAATTAACTCAAATAAGCCAGATTAAAAAAAAAAGAGAATATTTTTTGTAGGACCTTATGATGAAGGAAAAGAAAAAAAAATCAGTATATCTACTAGCGGTGTCTAGAGAGTCCTCTAGACAGAAGAGAGTCTTCATACCGTCACTGGTCTTCTCTGGTCTGTTTTTTATTTCTATTTGTGATGAATGCTTCACAGAAAATATAGCTGGTCTTTTGTCCTTTGAAAACCCCTGACTAACCAGGGATAAAGATTCTATTCCAATGCCTAGAGGTGAAAAAATAAAGTGTGAGTTTTTATTTCAGTTATTTTGCTGAAAAGCTAAAGCAAGGAAGTTGCAGACATACCGATTCATGAACACATCTTCATCTTTCCATAATCTAGGAAAGAAATTACCCTGGATAGAAACTGTTGGAACAAGAGAGACTTCTGAAATCATGTAACTTCTTTCCAAACACAAGAGAGAAGGATGGATCCAATCTTCTTTTCTAGGCATTAACCTAACTTGTTTTAAAGACGTGAGAAGACTTCAATCTGCAACTTTCTCTAGTGAATGCTGTAACAATTAACTCTCCTTTTGCTATGGAAAGAAATGTTACTATAAGGTTGAACTTTTAATTGCATTCTGTAGCAAATGAATCAATCTTCTTATGCCTTTGCTGGCAAGACTTAAAAGGCAGTCATTCTTAGATATCTTTTCCACATTCCTACCTACAGTTATCAAACCGCTTGCTATACTTTGGGCTGATTCCTAAGTGCTTGCCAGGAAAGAAAGATATGATATGCTATAAAAGTATTTACTTCTGAAGTGACAAAACTGACCTCAATTCCATCTGTATCTATTTAATTTGAATTTTCTGTGGATAAATGAACTTTTCCAGGAGAAGTCACTGAGCATGTAAAACCCTGAAAACAGCTCTACTATAGTAATTTTGTTAATTAAACTTAAGAGAAATCAGTGGGAAGCCTTCCTTGACTTTGGCAAGCACTGAATCGGGTCCTAGATTACTGAAGACTATCGTCCCTGACCTTTTCTGATTTCAAATGCTAAAGAAATTGATGTTTCTTTGGTCAATTCAATCTCACTTTCATCAGATGATTTGCTTGACCTGTCAGTTTTACAAGCTGCTACTGAAATAAAGTTTGAGAACCAACTTTGATGCCTGGGAACCAATTGACTGTACCCCTTCAAAGAAGGGTCATGACATGACACATCATGTTGTATCTCATGGGGGAAGGAAGCGAACTGTTGAGCTGCTTTACGCTCAGAAAGTCTTCTGTCACCTAAGTCACAAATCCAACAATAAGACAAAGTCCATTTCCTACTGCCAGCTAGAGAAATGAGTCATAAAAAAATTAATTAGCCTTTATAGTGCTTTGTTAGAGCAGCCATGTTAAAAAGAATCTTGAACCTCTTTTTAACATGTCTAGTAACATAATGCAGCTTATGATACCAAATTGTTTGTTATTTGATTCAGTACGGTAATACTTTTGGGTCCCTCACTACAAGAAAGTCATTGAGGTGCTGGAGTGTGTCCAGAGAAGGGCAACAGAGCAGGTGAAGGGANAGGTGAAGGGACTAGAGAGTGAGTCCTGTGAGGAGCGGCTGAGGGAGCTGGGATTATTCAGTCTGGAGAAAAGGAGGCTCAGGGAGACCTCATCTCTCTCTACAACTGCCTGAAAGCAGCGTGTAGCCAGGTGGGGATCAGCCTCTTCTCCCAAATAACAAGTAATGGCATGGGAGGACAAGGTCTGAAGGTGCACTGGAGGAGGTTTAGATTGCATATTAGGAAAAAATTTCCACACTGAATTTGTGGTCAAGCATTGGAACAAGATACTCAGGGAAGTGGTGGAGTCGCCATTCCTGGAAGTGTTCAAAAAACATGTAAATATGGTGCTTAGGGACATGGTTTAGTGGTGGAACTAGCACTGTTAGTAAAGATTATATTATTAATGATTATATTAATACAATATGATTATATTAATTAATTATAATTAATGATTATATTATTCTACTTGAAATTAATTTTTAAAAAGTAATTTAAAATCATATTACATTTGTATGTGTTATACAAACTTTGGGATGAACAACTTACCTATTGCCTACAAGTGAAATTACCAAAATCTTTTAAAATTACTTGAGTCTAAAATAAAGAAGGCAGTGGAGCAGGAATCCTAGAGTGAAATGTCTCTCTCATTTCAATGAATTCATCCTGTATGTGAGGAACACACCTCTCTAGCATAGTGGGATCAGTATGGCTTTAGTGAACAGCTCATTAGGCCAAGACTTGGGAGAGTCATGGTAAAATTTTTCTATTGTACTGCCTTTTAATGGAAGGACAGCTGCATTATTTGGGAAAATCTTGTTTAGCTGAGGGAGGGTCAGTTCCAGAGTATCGAGAAGCTGAGAGAGTAGATCTGTTTGATGAAGAGGTGGAAATGAAATGCTTGGTAAACACCAGAGGTCCCAGTGCTGAGCTTTACAGCTGACCTGCACTGATGCTTGCAACAGTGGGAACTTCGTACGTGCACATACACGACCCGTGAGACAAAAACATAGTACCAGGGTAATTACTGGTTGGAGTCTCGCTACTAGAACTCCAGTGAAAACAATAAGGAGAGATTTAATAGCTTGTATGGCTTCTGTGGGAGCTTCAGATAGCCACACAGACCTCAAAAGGAATTAAGAAAGAATTTCCCATGCATTTTTATGGAACAAGTCGCATATTCCACACGGATTCACACTGGACCGTGATTTACTTGTTGGAAGAATGGAGTCAATTTCTCATTTTGAAAGTTGATATTGATGGCATTTTTGGGGTAAAATTTGCTGATAATACTTTAAGACTACCAGACATCATGAAATGCAAAATTGTGCCTTTTTTTTTTCAAGTAAATCTTGAAGACTATCTGCTAGTAGATGACAATGATGTGTGATTTCTGAAGAAGATAAAGGTATAATTTATTCACATAGATTAATGATAAAAATCCACTCTTTAACAGCTAGGAGAGAGAATCTTCAAAAGATCCTCCAAACTAGATAAAATTGTGTTCAGAATTTTTTTCTTTTTTATAAATTCTTCAGTCCATTCTGTATCAATAAAAATAGTCTTGCATTTAAACTTCCTACTTAATTCTTCATATAGACTTTCCCATCATTGTTAGATATTGCCTGTGTTCCTCAAATGATACTTTTACGCATAATTTACTGATGCCATTTCCATAACGGTAAATATGAATTATTAATTGTACTTACTATCTGAAATTGTTTTGATTTTTATTTGTAGAGATAGTCAACACCCACCAAGTTCAGATGGAAATTATCAATCATCATCTTCATATTTCACCTAGCACAGTCCAAATCAGAACCTTTATTATTATTTTTCTTTTCCTGCTTCTGATCTTAACTCTGACAAAGACTGTGACCATGCTGATTTGTTTCTTTCTCACAGTATGTCTTCTTTCCTGTATCACAAACATGCTCACAAATGCCTTGTCCACTGGCTTATTAATGTCTTTTTCTATTTGTATAGAATTTTCAACCTCACTTTACCAAGTATAATCAATCGTTGCATTCGGCTGTTATTTCCCCAAAGACCTGTAAGCATCCCTTCCCTTGTCTGATGCTGTGCCTAGTCCATTGTTATTTGAAGACAAGATAATGATAAAGTGTTTTAAAAAATGGTTTACTCATTAATAATTCTGTGATTTTTTTTGTGTCTGTCTTCTAGTGTGAACTGTCTTACCTTGGTCTTTAGACTGAAATCTTCTTGAAAAAGGACTGTTACCGAAATTAAACAACATACTTGCAGCAGTACAAAAAATGAGAGGTGATATTGGTAGGCTAGTATTTTTCCTTTAGTCCTCATCAAGACCAGACCTTCTTAAACTTCACAAACCTATTTTAAGTGGTGACAACATTATTTGTATTGCTGAAGCACTCAAAATCTACAGACTTGGACCACAACCTCATTGTGCAAGATCCTGTACAAACAGGGCAGAAGGATTACCCATACACCAGAAGGAATGTAACCAGTACAAAGCAAGAGTCCTCATGCAGACTGATGTGGGAGTACAAGGAAATGATCATTTGTGTCATGTAAATAATGTCCTAAGTAGTCTGGGAACACTGGGGGCTTGACTGATATCAAACTTTTTCAGACACTCTAGCAAAAGAGCACAGTACTGAGGGCACTTGGAACAGTTAATGAAATAGCCTTGCTGATGTACGTGGGGATGGTCCTTATGAGGAAAAGTGTGAATGATTCCAGCCTCCTGTGTTCCGGCTTTTCCCACAATTGTGAATCTTACCCTGTAAGTATTTTTCTGAAGCATATAGGATCTCATAATCCTGAACAATACAGAATATACAATATTTTTTTATCTAGAATATTAAGTCTTTTTTTTCTTAATCTTTTCATTTTTAGTGACGCATGAACTATTGTTATCCTTTCCTTTTCCCCATTTCCACTTTCCTCTCAAAGAGGATCATCCAGTTCTGAAGATTCCCAAACACTCAACCCCTTAAACACACAGCTGTTTCAGGGGTCAATATGCCCTTATGTCTTCTTTCTCTTTTTCTGCTTTTATGTATAAAAGGATTATGAGACGCTGACAATTCTGAAGCTTTTGAAGACAGTGGAAGAATTTTCAAAACTTTTAAATGCAATTTATGTGCTTGATGGACTATACTCAAATGCCTTTATTTTGCATGAATTAGATATTTTCTAAAGTTCTATCACTGTCATAAAGATTACATCTGCAAAAATTTGTGGACAGTCCACATATATGCTAGAGCTCATAAAAGTATGCATTAGAGGTTTTATTATACCATGAATGTAATAATTGCTAAATTAATTAATACTCATTTGTAGCTACTACTCTGTGTCTTGTCACAGACCACAAGACCACAAGAAGCAGGTTCTTTGTCAGTGCATGCTTATATGATGAATCTGTTGCAAGATGAGCATGTGAAATGCCATTTGTTTTCCTACAATCTTTCACAGGATTATGCCACAGTCTAACATACTCATTGCAATGCAGTTATTGAAGGTAATACCAATAGTCAAAGGAAACGTAACAGGAAAAGGGCATTTCTCAACAATGTTATCGCTGCGACTAAACAAAAATGATTTAAAACTTAAACTGTGTACGTATGTGCTTACATTAATATCAATCAATGACAAAACACAGTACCAAGAGCATACAAGGTATGCTAACGGGAAGGAATCTTCTGCCTGTGTTGTGATTAACTCCACCTACACCATTTGCAAGAGATTAAGGAAGTTTAGAATTAGAAAACACATGTGTTACGGAAGGATGGTAGTCCAAAAAAGCATCCTGACAGGCAGACACTGATGAAACACTGCCTTGGAATTCACGTATCCTGGCTTTCACTCCACCCTACCGGTAGCCTGGACAGGAGCAGCAGGAGATCTGATCGGGCTCACGTTCTGCAGGGCCCTGCAGCAGAACCACTGATGACCCCGAGAGATTAAGGGTCAACAAACTTCAGCCTGAAGCAACTGTTCTATGAACTTTGGCACATTCTGAGTTGGCTCCTGCTGGTTTGTTGCCTTTGGCCCTTATCTTGCAGTTTAGCAAGGATTGTGAAATTCTGAATAAAGTTACAAGACATATCGGTTCTGTCTCAGTGACTCAAGGTCTTGCTCTTCAGATGTTCTTGGTCTTCAAAATTCCTTTGGCAAATAATCTCATCTATTCAGCTAAACATTTTCCAAAAGTTGTGTCAAAGGACCCATCAGGAAAAAAAGAAAAAAAGAAAAGGAAAAAAGAGAAAATACATATAAATATATGTATAAAAAAAGATGTAAATATCATGTGGGACAGGGAAATATTATCAGAGATTCTCTGTGGTAGCACTTTGGAAAAATTACCTGCATTTTACGTATGCACAAACTTCAGCCTGTAACTGAAAAAACTATGCTTTGAATTTAGTACTGTGTGTTGTTTTTAGATGGATGAAGGGAACAACTACTTCAGAAAAGTGAAAATATCTTTGGAACATGAAAAGACAAAGAGGAAAAAGAGAAACATACTTTTGCAAGTACTTTTGAGTCTAAACCCATTGACTTCCAAATGTCCAAGTTGCTTACAAAAGAGGAGTTTCAACATAAAGTCAATTAGACTACTGAAAATTTTGCTCTGCTTTGCTATACTGGGCAGAACTTAAGACCTTGGAAGAAATTATAAATTCTTCTTAATCAAAAGTGCAAGGAGGAGAACATATAAATACCAGGACTCCTCCTTTTCTTGGCAATTTTTTACAAATTTAGACAATAATATGTCTTTCTGAAGTGCAGAATGGCTTCTAGGTAGATAGGTTCTCTAAACTAAAAATTACAAACCTTAAATTTCTGTATTTTCTTAATATAGAATCAATATGCTCTGATTTTCCCCTACAATATCTGTATTTACAAGAGATTATCCACAGGATGTGCTAAACAATGTGAGAAATGTGAGATTTTTTTCCTTTCCTAAGAATACAGAAGTCTCAAAACACCCTGAAATCCCTAAGCCTAAGCATGTTGAAACATCACTCAGCGTTGGCAACAGCAAAACTAGATCTTTCTTGAATTGCTTTTGCATTGGCAAAGCCGCAAAAGAAGAATTAGAAAAACTGCATGTGACTGTGTAACAAAGCTCCACAATGAGCCAGCTCAGTTCAGTTTTAATGCTTTGGAAGCGGGATATGAAATAGGATCTATCATTTTCTGTCACGTTTTTTGTTATCTGCCTTAAACCTGTCACACCACTGATTCTCCAGTCAGATACTGAATTATTGAACTTAATAGCAGCAAATGCAAATTTTAAATATTAAATATTTTAAATTTTGAACATTGTTATCTGAAAGTTCCTGCAGGCTTCAAAGGATATCTATCTCAGTCAATCTTTTGAGGTGTTTTGAAACTCATCACATTTCAAAGAAACAATATATTTAATCCCACAAAATCCTGCATTTACTCATTGATACTTGTAAGGTGTGTTGCACACTCCTAGGAGTATAGCACTGCAGTTAAAATATGCTGGACTGAGAGTGAGAGCTTTGTAAAAAAAGTGCATTCTGCAGGATCACAGACTTGTGAGATTAATTATTGAGAGATTAAATGAGAGATTAATTCCATCAACTACTCCTCTCCCTTCTCTGAAATGAAACCCTACTTTGTTTTCCCATTGCAGTGTTCAGACTCAATGGCCTATAATTCCTCACCAGCTGCCTCCCATGTGCAGTTTTTATGTCACCTATAAAACTACTGTGGGAGAATAAACTTCCCAGTCTAGTACCATTCACATTCAGACAGTATTTTCTTCTCAGAGTGGGAACCCAAAACTTCAGAGTACCTTTGGGAGACCAAAGGATCTCCTGTCTTTCCATCTCAGGCAGTACCGTGTTTGCCTTTTGTATTCTGTCAATACTTTACTATTAATTTCCATGTAATGTGTGCGGTATTACTTAAAATACAATGATCATATTTCACTATTTATTGAGTGGTAGGATACAGGGAATATCAAGTACCATTATGAGTATTTTGGATTTTACTTTTCTTTTAAAATAGGGGTAGTACAAAAATACCATAAAGAGGGTTCGGTAAGAAAAGATAAACAGAACAAAATTTCAGAGCACAAGCTATATTTTAGGAAATAAAAACAGACAAACTAAAAACTTTGCTAATCTCTATGTAACACAGAAAGGTTCTTCAGTTAGTTTGAAGAAAATAAAAAGTGGCAACACACTGGAATGTACAGTTTCTATTTATAGAAAGCCCCACAAACTAGAAGCCCATGCCATTCAATTAACAATTTACAACACCTTCATTGTATAGTGCAGCGCAGAAAGTGGAAGGTTGTTTCATTTCTGTATTTCCAGACGCGTGTCATTTCCAACCCCATATTTAATAGTGTGTAACTGCCTGAAGGGGAGAGATCAGAATGTGTGGCATGTCTCACTGAGAGGAATTTTGTGCATTAAAAAACCCCAAACCACGCTCTTTCAACTATTAAGCAGAGAGCTAACCAGATTCCTTGCTTCCACCCTGGCTTTGAAGTCAGGAAAAAAAAAAAAAAGAATAGACAAAAAAAAGGCAAAAAAAAAGAGAAAGAAAGCAAGAAGTGAGACATGGAAGAGAGGGAGAGACAGAAAGTGCAAGAGACAGGGAGAAGAAGAGTTCAGGAGGAAGAAAATTCCTTACAAGAGAGGTATATCTAAAGGACAAAAAGAAATGGTTTTCCATGATGTCACTCACAGCATGTCTGTGTCTGGAAAAGTACTTGAAAAGGCAGACATGGATTTATTCCATTTCAGTAATGCAAACTATTCATGCCACGTTTTCAAACCATGTTCCAGAAGTAAAGAATACTGTGTACAAGGCATAAAAGAAAATAATTATTCACTGCCAACAAGCTGATTTGATCAAGCTGATAATTTAGGAGTTGTCATTTCCTCTCTACCTTTCAGAATCCATTTTTTTCCAATTTCCTCTTACTATGCAATCTGTTCCCTGCCCCCACACCGCTTCTTGCTTTTTCATCTTTCATCTCTCACTCCCTTAAAGAAGCTGATGCAAGGTTTCTTCTTTCCTTCTTTATGAGTATGCTTCTACTTTCCTGTGCTCTCCATCTACTGGCAGAAAGATTAAACTGTTGTCACTGCTTTTCTAACTCAAATTCTGTCTTCATTCCCTCGTTCTGTGCTCCTTTATTTGTCTTGGACTCCAGCCTGAAATTCTTTCTTAGATAAAACACAGGAAATTCTCACCAAAAGGCATATTTACATATTACATTGTTTCTTTTCCCTTTAATACAGCTTTTCTTTCTTGAGGTTTTTCATATTCTCTTCGGATAAGTATGCATTATTCTCCTTCCCCCTCCCCCTAAATCACACTTAAAATAACTACAACTGCAAGCAGAGACATGAATTTATGGAGGCTGAATTCAACACTAGAAATACTGACAGCATAAACAATTATTAGTGATGTACTTGTCCCCTAAGGGCACTGGTCTTTGGTCCATAGCCGGGAAAACATCGAATACCTGTTTGTGCTAAATGCCAATATTCTACCTTGTGCAATTCACAGGTAGACATGTTGTCCAGCTGGATATTAGAAGAAATTAAAATGCTTATAGAAATAAGCAAGACTGTGGCTGCACAATCATTCCAGTGATCTTACTGGGACTGATCTGGTGAAAAACGGCCATGGAATATGGGGAAGGCAAAGTGTACTTTGAAGCAGAGAGGGTATAATCTGGTGTTAGTTACCTTTAAGGCAAGATGCAAAGCCAGAGTAAAAGTCAGAAAGAAGGAAAATAGAAGAAAAAGAGGAGAGAAGGGAGAAAAAAAAGACAGAAAAGAAAGAAGAAACAAACAAAAAAAAAAGTAAAGAGAAGAAAAGGAAAAAAGACCATTTTAATGATTCAGGAGCACAGCTAATTAAAGTAAATCAAGATTTTGAAATAATTCTGATCTTTCCTGTTTTTATATACACAATTATGCCAGAAGGGACTTAAATTTCATAACATCTCAATATGGGTGGAAGTCCCATCAAGTACCAAACATTTGGATATGAATATTAGAAGATTAGTTGAAAACAGTTTTACAATAACACTACTTTATAATATATAGAACAATTTCCATCTTGTCAAGACAACTTTTTTAATATTAAATGGTCATTAATAGTTATTATCACTTTGGAAATAGCACGGCAGATCCTCGAAGCAGTAGGTTTCTCAGTAAGTTTTGGCAGCTCAGAAGTGATTGCTGTACCTGCAGCCATTGTGCATCTCATTTGCTTTACATGACAGCACTGCATGAGACAGCTGCGTGATTTGAACCCCCTCCTTGAACCACACAAAGGAGGAGACAGAAAGCAACTGCACCCCTAAACCAGCATTACCTTACAAATGAACTCCTGAAATGACACTATTTTTTCCATCTTCAAAACACTCAGATTTTTCCCTTCTCCTGAATTGCTGAGGGATAAGGTAAGGGCTCTCAGTCACAAGATGATCTTCAATCTGTGCTATTTAGTTTGATGGATTCTCTCCCAGTGATCTAATTCCTGGGAGATGTAATAAGCACTCACACATTCTGATAGAGATACAATGGATTTCTTCATACAGCTATCCAAAACTCAAACTGAAGACATCCCTGGCAAATTATGAATAAACCAACAATTCAGCTTCTAACAACAGTTTGTCCTAGCTGAAAGTTTTGTGCAACACTGTTGGACTGAATAGAGTTGCAGCCTTTTGTCACCTATCGGTCTGCTGGCAAAAAGTTCACGTTTTTTCATAGCTTTAAAAGCCCTTACCCCCAGCTCCCACAAAATCTGCAACATAGCTTTCTGCAGCGTATCTCCAAGCAGCTCTCCTCCTTTCCATCCCTTCATACTGTCCAACACGGGGACCTCCTGACCCTTTCAGAAAGTCTATTCCTGGTGATTTTGAAGGTATCTTGAGTTATTACTGAACATGATGGAAAAAGTCACAAATGTATGAATATTTCTATGGTGTTTATTAAAGGCTTTCACACAGAACATTTTCTTCTCATTTCAATACAGATCTTCAACACTGTTTTAAGGAATTACATCATGAAAATCCTTATGCTAGTCTGCATGTGGTGTAATTTATCCCCAAACCATATATTCCAATTATTTCATGTCAAAAAGACAGAATTCTAAAAATGGTGAGATGTACAGATGTAATAACTGATGCAATATATCTCAGTACAATTTTAACCGAATATTTCAGATTCCTTCTTTTCAACAATTTCCCAGTAATGTTTGTCATTTATTACTTGCTGTGAAAGGCTCTATTAGGCATGAAATAGAGAAGGCATGTGTCACTAGGAGAACTTCAACGGAGATAAAACTCAGTGTAAGAGAAACAGCTTCCATGTAAGAGAAATAGCCCGTGTAAGGGCTTCCATGTCCAGCTGTCAGTGGTTCAGAGCATGTTTATGCTTATAATGGCTCAATCTAGACTATTTTCCTCTCCCCAGACCTGCAGTAGATTAGGGGATGTGTATAAAAACGTGAAAATACCAATGACAAACTGTGAATCTTGGGTAAAATGCAACTCCTGCACTAGGACTTCATAGCACGACTGACACACTGTGACGATAATGTGCACAAGCTTCCATCTGCAGTTTTGATGGGTTATAAACTTTATCCTAGAAAAATGTCTAAGATAGTTTTGAGATTAATTTACTTTTACTTTCCAAAATATCAGTAATTTTCATAGGTTTAACCCTTAAAAAAATTGTTCCTTGCTTTTAAGAAGTAGTGATTACTTCCTGTGTATCTCACTTTTCCCATCACCATCTTTTGCAGTGATAAATTTTGCAATTGTTGACTAATACCAAAACTAATGCAATTCCATTCAGATATATACACCTCTGCATTGCAGCAATTTAAACAACAACAAAAAATCTATTAATAAAACTTTTCAGTGCTTAGTGGATTTTGTTTTTCTTCAGGGAAATAAATTCTTAGTGCCATTGACATTAAGAAGGAGTTTACATATGTTGCAGTAGTCTTCCACTCACAGGCTTCTAATTGACAAAGATTTAACAATTTCGCCCATCTTTGCACATGCATGCAACAAGAATCCATACTCCAGCTCAGAACTGAAGTTCTTCAATGCAGAAATGCACTATATAGATTACATACTGACAGGGAAAATTTGCAAAGTACTTTTTTAAAAACCCCACACTGATATAAATGTCATGGAAGTTTTTCTTGGCAGGTGTTGAAAAAGAGTTAAAATTTCATACTGACATACAGTTTAACATATTTAAGCAACTTCAAGAAAAAAAGAGAAACTTGGTAAGGATTCAACTCAATCCATATGGAAGCGCACAGAAGACAGACTTGAACTAAACTTATCAGGCAATAAAATTGGAGAAAAAATGGGAATATTTCATGTAGTGTCTGACATTCAGAACATATTGTCATGGAAAGTAAAGTCCAGCAAACTCTCAAAAGTTTGGATTAAACCAGCTTCATGTAAGAGTTGTTTAACAAAAAAACTTGCAGATATCCTGACATTCTATCAAACCTACCATGGCTAGAGAAACTGTGTGTTCTCCTAGTGATTTCACAAGAGGAAAAGATTTATTTATGAAGAATAATTAAGTTTTTTTAAAGTGTAAATACACCTAAGTTCACCCACAGTGTAATTATGCTTCCTTCCTTCACAGATTTATACCTGATATAGTAGGCTGAATCCCTGTCCTCAAGAGTGCTAGTCTGCAAATCAGCCTGTGCATTATAAAACAGAGTATTCAACATAGTATTAATGCAGGCCCATCTAAAATTTGCTATTTGCCGTTTTGAAAGTTCTTTAGGCTCTTTATCTTAAACTAAGGGAATACCAATGTACCCCCAAGCCAGCTACCATCACCATAATACTTAAGCTAACCCTCTAACCTAGCGGTTACAAATAACTTTTAGGAGAAGCAATTTGCTTATAATTTTTACCTGGAAGATTCCAGTAAATGAGACTGTATAGGCATATCCACAAACCACTGGAGGGAGACAAGACTTCTAGGAAATTTATCTGGCAGTAAGTGTGTCATCATGAGAAGCAACTATTTGCTTAAAAAGTGTGCAAATAACAAAACAGGTTATTTTATCCATGCATAGTAGATAAAACAAACTTTTCCCCCACTTGATGTCTGCAAATTTATTTTTTTTTCCAACATAAACATTGCTTTGGGAACAACTTCTAAGTCAGTAAGTGACTTAGAAATTTCACTTACAATTTTTTCTTCCGACAAAGCATTTTGTTATCAAAGTTACAATGTGTAATTTCTAAATATCAACTAAAAATAGACTATCAACTAATTAAAACTGATTTATTTATGTATAGCATTCTTTTTATTAGATATTATATAGATCAGTCAAACTCCATAATCTGTCATATAAATCTTCATTAATATCAGTTTTCAAATAGAAAGGACTGAACTATACTATTCAGGTTAAGGAACTGTGGTCACAAATGCTTTTTTCAATTCTTAAGTTAAATTATTTATTTAATTTTTACATGAAAAGGTATATTTCTTATTAAAAGTAGTGGTAAATTCACCTAAAAATAATATTTAAACTCTACAATCTTTATAAAAGTTTATACTAATTTCTAGCTTGTTCCTAGAAGAAGCTTCAGCTATTCTCTAGATAATCCTGGGATGCATAGCAGTAAATCAGATGGAGAATCATAAATTGGTGAGATGAGGTTCTTCAGCTATAAAAGTTGATAGTTTTGAAAAAGTACTGAAATGTAAAAAAAAATGTTCTAAGTAATTATTTCTCTATTATGTATGTATTTCTCCAGAACATCTCTATTCATAAGCTAAATTGAAATTGCCGTTTTATTCCCCCCAGATTCATGGTAATTTAGAATATGAGCCTGAACTCTTGCATTTCACATTCTAGCTCTTACGATATTCCTGTGTTCCAGAGATATTATTTGCTGAAATTCAACCTATCATTTTTATGTAGAAGCTTGGCATGTTATTTTAGACCATGGTAGTTGGAAGGACTAAAGACACAATGTTATCTCATCAGTACATCGTGGCCGTCAAATAATTAATGCACAGAATGGACTCTCTTGACTTTTGTAAGATGGGGCACTTGCAATTCTTCTGGGCATCACACAGTCATTTCAAACTACAACTCTCATTTATATCATGATGCTGAATGCAAACTTGGGTACCCCCCAGTGAGTGTCTAGAAGAGAATCATGGAGTCGTTTGGGTTGGAAAAGACCTCTGAGACCATTGAGCCAAACTGTTAATGCAGCATTGTCAAGTTCACCACTCGATATAAGTCCCTAAGTGCCACATCTACACCACTCCAGGGATGGTGACTCAGCCACTTCATTGGGCAGCCTCTTCCAATGCTTGACAGCCCTTTTGGTGAAGAAGCTTTTCCTAATATCCAGTCTAAACCATTACTTATTAAACAATGGCGCATAAATCAATACTTTTCATGTAATTATAATAGGTATTAGAGAAGTTACTGCTTGGGAAAGGTCACTTATGATTTTTCTGTACGTTTTTGGTATTTGGTATTCTGTAGGTATTTGCTAGCCACTGGTCTTATGGAAGGTGTCCTTGCCCCTGTGGTGGGGGAGTCGGAACTAGATGATCTCTAAGGTCCCCTCCAACCCTAATCGTTCAGATTCTTTTAAGATACAAGGCACATGGCACTGGGAGGATCCTTCTGTTTCGTTACAGTAATTCATTCTGACCATTAAACCTTTTAACTGCGGCATAATGCCTGAATTCTGCAAAAATATATCTGCCTGTGTCTAAGTGCCTGATATACCCTGCACAATGCCCCTCAACTAAAAGAGCAAGACACCAGGTGGCAGCATACAGTGAAAAAATGTACTAGGCATTAGTAAGAACACAATTAGCGATGTTACTGCTGAAGAAGTCATGAACTTGTGCTTCAGTTTATAAAAAACTGTTCTCGCACACAACCAGATGGATACAGTGTTGAAGACAGGGCCAGCAACTCTACAGAAAAAGGAAAACATGAGGAAAAAACCCATTATATAAGCATGCTTTCTATAAACAAGGTGCAAGAAGGGACAGAAATGGAAATGTACAACTTGGTATCTTGAAAAGACTCAGAAGTCCACATGTTTAGCCCTTCAGAAGGTGGGTGTTTATCTAGATTCCCAGTATTTTGCTGGGATTGAACTTGGAACAAAGATAGCCCAATCCATGTATTTCCTGGGTAATGCTGTAGCTGTATAAAATTGCAAACCTTTCACAGCACTGAATTTACACTGGTCACTCAGGATTCAATATCAAGAGACAGAAGAGGTGATGGAGAGAGACTGTCCCTGAACAAAGCCAAGGTGACACCTGTCAAAGATGTCATAACTGGATTCAGTGGTTTTGATTCAAATTGTAGGAGTAGCTTACTCTCATTGAAAAAAAAAAAGGCTCACCTTTAAGATTTATGGGTTTTAAAAGACTCCACAAAACAAAAAACTCTGCCATTTCATTTAAGAAAAAATAAATACACTTAGAGTTAACATTGGATTAACATAAGGTACACCTAGGGTTAACATAAGAGGTACTTAGAATACAGATTCCTTTAGGTAACAAGCCAGAGTTAAAGAAACTTTTTGAGAAGTTAATGTAACCAATACAACATAATCCTGATGTTTTCTTATATGTGATTAGCAATTGTAACCTCATGGTAATTTACTTTATGTAGGTTGAAATAATAGGCTGTAAGAATTGAAAATGTGATTTCTGTGAAAAGTTACTTTCATAATTAATTCCCTCACCTTGTTTTCTAAAACAGAAACCAAAACAGAGATCAAAATCTATCACCTTTCAAATTGCGTGACCCCCACTGTGAAAGATTTGTCAGCACAAATTCACTGACATAGCCTGTATGTGTTTGCATAAGTCACAGTTCATTTAATTTACTATAAAACAAAATGCAGTAGGAAGTGTCAACATTTTAAACCTTTGAAATTATTTTGATGATTTTTAATGAATATTAAATTATGAAATCAACGTTTCCTTGTACTTACCACAAATTTTAGATTCTTTCATAATTAAAGAACAGTGTAGTAAAGTAGGAAGAAACTCGACCTTTGTTTCTTAATCTATAAATCTCAAAATTATTTTTCACAAAATGATTCGGCTTTCTTTAAAAAGCTCAAATTTTAAAACATAATATGGATCAAAAATATATGTGAAGGGCTAATGTATTTTTATGCATATTAATGAAAAGTTTGCAAATCTGTCATCTAGATAACGCAAGTTTTTGTTGCAGTCCCGTAACAAGATTTGGACTCCTGCGCTCATCCAAGGCTTCAGTGATACCAGCAGGTCTGCCTGAAGCCCGTTCTAGTGCTCAGCCGGACTAGGTAATTTTATACCTGCAGGCATAACTGATGTCTTAAACCACTTTGAGAACTGAATGCATCTTAAATGAGTCACTACAGCTAATCTGAAAACCAATCTGCTCCTAGGTACCAGCTGTTCTGGTGATAATAGATGCCTGATTACCTTTGCACAGTGTGATTAAGGTTCAGTTGGACACTGTTGAAGCAAGAGGGATGAGACTGCCAAGAAAAGGAGTAGAAAATAACCATGGCTGTGGTTTTTTCACCTGAACAGAAAATAAAAAAGCTTTGCAGAGCAGACGTTCAAGGACAAAATTTTGGCCACAACTTTTAGGCCTTCGTTGCTATTGTCCTTTAGCCAATTTTTTGTATAGAGGAGGTAAAAAAAAACGGACAGTCATAACTGATTTCCTTGACTGGTTAAGCTTTTAACTGGGCATTGGAGAAGGATATGGTAACATGCCTTTAGTTATTAAAATACATTTTAAATACTGTAGAATCATGTAGTTTCTATAATAATCAAAGCAAATTTAAAAACAATTTCTGGTCTTTATTGTTGAACAATATTATAAGTGTCCAGATGTATAGCATTGGTTTGTAGAAGGCAATGATATGTAGGATACTTACATTCATTTCTCCCCGAATCCAGATGACACATTCCCTCTTCCAATATTTCTAATGGTTGCTGAGGCAAAAGACTGTGGATTTCTTATTTTTCTACACTGATTTCAACTCTCATATGAGTAACGCTTGCCAACTGTATATCCTCAAGTGTTAATATACAAAAATCTTTGTCTGTTTTGGAGACTGATTAATAAAACCCCAGAACACAAAGATGTGCTAATTATAGAAGCATGATGTTTTTTACTCTGTAAACATAAGTAATATAACAATGCCAAAAACATTTCTTACTATCCCATCCTAAATTTTGTGGGAAATGCATCTATTCAGTCACATCAATGCTTATGTTCACAAGGATTATCCATATATGCACGCTGCCAAACATGTACAATTTGTGGCTCAAACACCCTATTGATTACGGGATGCTATTTTTCCCTGACCATGAAATATAATGCTGGCATCCTAAATATAGGATGAAGGTTATTCAGCTGTATGCTTCTCATAAGCCCAAAATACCCAGTACATCTGCATATCAAAGGCCTTCATGGTGCACCCTGCAGATTCATAGAAAAGCCTTTCTATAACACTGTGGGGAGAATCTTGTTCTTCCTTGTCATGCCATTCAGTAAGGAGTTCTCTGTTTGTGTATGCTTATATATATGGACATGCACTGTACACAGCCATTCACACTGACAAGAATGGATTTGACTATCCGTAAGTGTATTTTCATGAAATATTAAATAACTTGTGCATGAAAATACACACACATAACCTTTACTTTATTTCAAATAATATATATTATTAATTTGCAGAGCAACTTACAATTTATAATGAATTTTAAATACAATTCTTGTTTAACATTTAATAAAATCTGCCCATGAAAATTTAAAATGTCCTGCTTTCCATACACCAATGAGCAAATAATTTCCACTAGGACTATCAAACCAAAATTTGCTTACGGATATTCCAGCACCTTGTGACGCCGTTTGAAATTGTCTGGTTTAAATCCATATAAAGCTGAATGAACATGAGTGAGCATAGTTTGTCTGTACATGAATTTCCTATCTGTGAGCTATATCCTGTGTAGTTAATATTTTTTGCAAATTCTTTATCAGATCTTATCTTTTAACTAGATCTGAAGCCGTTTCTCCCTTCCCTGCCTTATTATTCCCACTCTCCAGGCCTGCACATGATGTGGTGTTTTAGCTTTACAGTCTGATTTTGATGCGGTCAAAAGTTTGCTATAGTTTGTTTAAAAATACCACATATCATTCCATAATATAACTAATCGCCGTTGCACTCCTGTTTACATACTATTAATAAACACAACAAAAGAAGTTGTCCTTGGAAACCAAGCATCTGGAATCCTTGAAGATCTGCAGTTGCAAACTCCAAAAAGGGAGTAAAATCTTTGGAACAGTCCATTGCCATTAAGAAGTAGCTTGCTGAGTTTCAAGTGCAGATTAATTTTATTCCTATATTAACTACTCTGATAAAAAAACCTCAAACAAAAACCAAAACCCAAACTAGAAAAACAAAAGCATAACAAAAAAATCACCCCAAACCCCCAAAACTATGACGATAATCTCCGTTATAGATAGAACAACACACTTTGAGGATGTTCAGAGGACATTGCTACATGGAAATTATCTGTACAGAGACATCCCTGATGTCTGGGCAGTGTTTCAAGGACATGCCATTCAATATACCATTTAAAATAATTCATCCTGAGAAGAGCCCAATGCTAAACATGACAGGAAGAATATGCAGACTTCTTTTCTACTAGTAGGGGTTTGCAGACAAGCACCTAGCAGCAGACTCTGGCCACACAAACCAGATGAACAACAGAGGTAGAGATGCAGAGGGTAAGAATGAAGGCTGATTTTCTACTAGCTTATCTGAAAAAACCTTATGCTTTCAAACAAAGTTTCACTGTAGGTAGGGAGGCAGATGAAGTTTTGAACAGTTGAAGCCACAGCACAGAGTACTGCTCAGTTTGTGGATCAGAAAGGTACACAAAACAGTTTGAAAGCCCAAAGACAAAAGGAGTAAAAAAAAATCTGAGATGATCTTGTTTTTCCCAATTTGTAAGAGAACTACACTCCAGCAAAATCATCCTCATTTCTCTACTTATCCAACCTATTATGATAAAAATGAATGTATGGTCTTTGTCCGAACATACTTACTAAAAAGAGCCTATCCACGAATCCCAGTATAGAGTGTGGGGATTTGCAGCCAGCTTTAGAAGAGAATTGTGTTTGGAGAAAATTTAACTTCATTTATAAAAAAATTACAAAATTATATAATAGAATAACATTTGCAGATATGTTCAGCGTGATATATTCATCATAGCAAAAGTCAAATAAATACTGAAACTGAATTAACACATAATATCTAACTCATAGGAACTGACCCACACTTCTACAAATCCAGGTGTTAAGAGTTCCCCAAATATTAGTAGAGAAACACAAATTTAAAAGGCACGTTTAATATCTTAAAAAGTGAAAAAGTGTCTGTTTGCTTCTCAGTATCTGGTAAAACGGGGTATCACCTTCTAGCATAACATATGCACTTATTTGAGAGTTTGTTCTTCTATGTATGCAGTGACAGAGTGCAGAGCTCTCTATTTGCTATAGTTATGCACTGATGATAAATCACAAGTGAATTTATTTTTGTACAAGTGAACAATCCCAAATGTAAATGTTTATTAGAACTTTTGTTACAGCCACAATCAAAGACATTAGTTAACTTGCTATTATTGCACTGCAGTAAATGACAGGTGGCCTCTATTTTACTTTTTATAGACCTGTTCTAAACATATATATTTATGCTAACTACACTTTTTATTTTAATATTTTATCCCAGATTTTCTGCTGGTCTGGTTACCAGAAGCATTTGAATTTGTGAACAGATGGAGCAGGAGTTATGCTAAGACCTTTCAGCACTGGCAAAGCTTAGAAGACTAGATTTCTGTGCTTCTTGAGGCAGTGGAAACAGCAGTTGCAAGAAGGAACAGATAATACATCAGGAGTTTCTAGGTCATCCAAGCTTTTCTGTACATGTTGGTGGATGAGGCATTATGAAGAAGAATTCTTCAAAATGTGGAAAATAGCAAAAGAAAAAACCATACTTCCCACAGTCATGTGTATCTATGCATGGATATAGAAGAAGGCTCTTGGCCAAATCTGAGCTCTAAGTCCAACCCTTCTTCACCACCTAGCATGGACTGGGATCTGCAGAAAACTGTCTGCTTGCTCAGAGGCTTCCCTCTGATCCTAAGTTTCTGGAATCCCTTGCCAAGTTTTCCCTTAGAATGACATTTCCCATTCTGTAGGGTAATAGGTCTGCATGCAGAACACAGCAGTATAACCTTTCAAGAGGACTAGGATGACTGGGTTTGGACATCATAAACCAGGCCACATGATTCAGCCACCCTTTATTCTCTGATTGCATCCTCCATGAGATTTAAGAAATGTTCCAAGCAATACCACTTCAGGAAAGCGGACCTTCCTAAATGGAATAGCTCCTTTAATTTATTTTCTCATATAAAAACTCAGCTTACTACAATCATAAGCTTTTAATAGTGTATTTTAAAATGTGAAACTTCGCATATTGTTTACCACTCAAATGGCACTTTGAGACAATTTGAATTTTTAATCGCTTTTTTTTTCTCCATGTCACATGCATTCTGCTGTACAATACAATGAATAGTATAATAGTTCTTTATTTCACTTCCAATCTGGAATCATGAGAGAAGTTAAAAAAGTATAACCTTTGTACTCACCCCAGCCTTTGGTTTAGCTCCAGAGCTGGCTACTGAAGAGGGAGATGCTAGGTCAGGAGCATGGATATTAGAAGACAAGTTTGTCTGTGAGTGATTTACTGAAGCAACATCCACTCCACTTTCAGAACCAGATTCAACATCCTGTAGAAAAATATTGCAAGTCTCTTTAGTAAATGTGAATGTGAAATAAAAACACAGTTCTGCTAAATAATGGAAATATTTAGGCAAGCTCACTTAAATACATATGCTTGCTGTCCTTTTCAATGTGATTTGCATTAGCTGCTGTTCTGAAATTATAAATTACCACTAACATCAAAGCTACAATTCCTCTAAATGGTAGAATGAAAGGTAAGAAAAATCAGTTTGGGGCCGCAGAAGTTTGATATTTTTCTCTGATATTCAGTATTTCCTGTGTGCTCCCACCTTCTGCCTCTGCAGCACTGCAAGCTAGTGAACATCTGTAAGCCATTACACAGCTGAGATGACATCACCATCCAGCAGTTTGTACAATTTAGAGGTACAGCTCCCTAGTTTTTTTGAATCAACAGACACTTATCAGCCAAAAACTATTTCTGGTTAAAATGTCCTTACTTTTAATGACACTGATTACATTCCTCTTTTTAGGACTAAAAAGAAGATATATAGTATGTTTTATTGCGGAGGAAGTAAAAATATAGTGCATGCTTGATTTACTGCGTAGAGCGAGGGCAGAGGATTATACTGCTTGCAGATAAATTGTGACACATCTGGCAAAGACCTGGCTACGTGTTGAACCAGCCGTATACCGTCAGGATTATTAGCTGAGGTGCAGCCTGCATGCATACAGCTACACAGCACCCACCCCCTCCTCGCCCCACACACCCACTCCCCAAACTATCAACGCTAGACAACTCTGTGCAGACAAAGCCTCAGTTTCCTAATGTCAGGTTCCTAGAATAGGTGAAATATGGGGCAGAGACATCTCAGGGGTTGTGCTCCTGAACTGAAAAGATACGGGGCCATTTGATTCATTAATTTCTGTTACTTCTTTGGTTTGCCAGACCAAAGCTGCCAATTAGACATGTGTCTCACCACGTACATGAGTGTGCGGTGTCCTGAAAAGGATTAGAAATTGGGGACAAAGCTGCACTCTGGGTAAGACCAAGTATTTGAGTCAGATATTTCCTGCCAGTGCATCCTGTGCAATGTGAAGCATTGGGAAATGCAGGAGAGCCATGGAAAAGCCTCTGTAGCAGTCAGTTTGGCTGCAGCTGGTCTTAGAAGTTTCTGGTTAGCAGAGCTATGCTGCCACAGCGCATTACATTCTCCCTGCCCTATTACCCCAGGTTTTTGCAACACATTCAAATGATTTCTTACTATAAAATCAAAATGAGCCTGAATTCAACACATAAATGTCAAAAACCAGCTATTTTGATCTTCTGATCCATAATAATCAAAGGTCAAAAATTCCTAAAAATTCAGTATATAGAAATTAACAGGAACCCTGTACAAAAACACCTTGGGTCAGCCATCTCATATTCTTCAGAGTTACATGTGTAAACACTTTAGAGAAAAAAAAGAATGCATCAGTCATGTTAGCTGTCCTATCTCCTTATGCATTGCTCCCAGCAGAGAATGATCCATTTAAGTAAATAAAAAAAACCCTAAATTGAATAATTCAGTTTCTGCCCAGAATCTTACTTTGAATAACAGAGGATTTTGTGTCTCCCAGTAGCAGAAAAACAAGTCCTGTAGCTCAGACTTACTTTCTGTTCTATGCAATGTCAAATGACACATACTCATGTTGTGAGACTGGTGTGATCCTGACCCTGTGCTGATTCTGCATTTAGAGTAAGTGATAATTAGAGAACCAGACATTTCGTGAATCTTGTTATCTCCCTTTGTTTCATCTGGGAGTTCTGAAGCTCTCATGAAATCATACCAGAAAGAAATAATGGATGCCAATATTATTGCCTTCAAAACATGTACATATACAAACAAAAATACAAGTCAAATTCTTTACAAAAAGAGCTTAGTTCTAAACTGAGGCACTTGAAAAATGTCAGGAGTGAAAGAAAAAGGTGAAGCAAAAAAAGATTCTACCTATAAAAATAATAAAAAACTGAGCAAACTGGCTTACAGGTATATGCCTCCGTTTGTATGTTGGGGTGCTGGATGGGGAAGAGCCTGCACTGAGAGCATTTTCAATATCCTGGTCAAGCTGGTCCAGTTTCATAATTAACAGCACCATTGAATCCAGTCGTGAACGATCCCTATCTTCTGTTATTTCCTATGGAACAGAACATACAATTGATAAATCTGAAATGGCATTAGTTGGAAAGGATAACCTTAAATTATGAAAGCTCTGTTTCTTAATTTGCCATGAAAGCACACTGAATAACAAACAGAAAGAGAAAAAAAAATATTTTAAAATACTGTTTCATGTAACCAGTTTACTGAGTACTGATGTACTGCTGGGAAAACATTTTTTATTAGTATTTATTATGCATCCATTATAGCAATTACATTTTTAAAAAAGCACCATTGTTTGGCATAAATGCAACCTTGATACACATACTTTTAAAACAGCTACTGATTCTAAACACTCAAAATATTCACCCCAAGTTAAATAATTTGACTGTACAAATAGAAATGATGAAGGTTAATGTGTGACGGAAATGGTAGAGAAGGAAGTTCAAAGAGGCTCTTTTCCAGCTGAGGATAACCACAACTACTTTTCTTTGAGGAACTCATTAGTGTAACTATGTTTTGTCAATTTGTAGCAGAGATTGTCTTGATTGGAAATTTGTGATACACATGAGATATGTCAGGATAACAGTAAACAGCAGCATAGCTGCTCTGACTGGAAATAGAGAAGGATGAGGGCTATTCAGATCACAGCCTCAAACACCTAGTTTATACAGCTAATTTCCCTATACTCTGTAGAAAAGGGAGCAGATCCTCAAAAGAACAACTCAAAGCAAGATCTTCAGTTATATGGACTAAATCATGCTCCCAAGGAGTTCCTCCCTTTCCCTTTGGTATACAGAGTTAACACAAAAGTTAGCTAGCTAGCCTGCCTTAAAATTCAGGAATGTGAAAGCCCCTATTGGTTCCTGTATGGATTTGCACAACAGGAAGTTAGAAAAGAAGTTCCTTTAGCTCACTCAAAATAACACTTTTATAAATCCTTTTCAGGAAATGGAAGCGAAGATGTTACAACTACAATATTGTACCCAAGAAGTAGGCAATATGTGTCCAAATTAGCCTTTTTTTTTAGTAGTCACTAAACTGTATTTTAGGCTATACAGTGACTTCTCTAGTTAGGAATCCATTAGCAGGATTTTTATAGAATGCTTCAAAGGCATTGCAAAACTTGAAATCAATGCTAGATTCTTGATTCTTGCTAGAATTAAAGGATATGTAGAGATAAAATAGTCATAAAACCCACAGTCTACATAGTCTTTATTTGAAGACAGAGGTGAAGGCTACTTAACTAAATCTTAGAAAAGGAGAAATACAAATCTGTCAGTCCATAGCAGAATTATGAGCAATGTACAATGTAAAGGTCAAACCCAGGGAAACCGTGTATTTCATTTTGCTTTACAACTTGATATTTTGCATTGGGTTGCTGAAAAAGCTGATGAATTTGCAGGACCCCCTGATGAATTAGAACTCAATTTAGAGTGATTGTGAGAGAATATTACCTCAAAATACCCCAGAAATCAACGAAATGGGTTCAGTTTCACTTTCTATTAAACTGAAAACACAGTGTCCCAAATGATTCATTGCAACTCCATGGATCTTCAATTTAATTGATGTTAAATTGGTATCTGAGGTTTACAGATGTCAGTACAGCTATTTCATCTAATCTGCATGGGGACAGAAAGCTCAGTGGAGCAACTGAGTGTTAACAAAGTAGACATGACCTCCTTTGTGGCGTGGGGCCACGTTCGCCATGGTGAACAAGACTGTAGCCACTTCACACATCCGGAGGGTGCCAGTGCTGTTACCAAACCAGCTTCCTGCACAGTCCCCTAATTGTGTTTTTACTTGTACTGGTTTTGCTTGGAAATACACTACTGTAGAAGCTAATCAACCTGAAATTTACACTTGGCTTAAAAAACGAATTCATTGCCACACCACAATAAAGGAAGCGGTGGCTGGATGGGGTTTTCCAGTTTGTTTGACTTGCGGTTGGTTTTGTTGTTTTGTTTTGAGTTTTTTTCAGACTAGAAAGATATGAAGTATTTTACACAAAAACAAAAAAAAAAAAATCTGGAATTTTCCCCAAGCAAATTGTTTCATTTATCCTGCCAAAATAGTATAAACTTGCTTTGCATGTAGCAGATTGAGAATGCCGGAGAAGAATCTGCTGAAATGAAGAGGTGGCAAAATATTGCTCAAAGTGGTACTCAGGCTTGACACAACGTGCTAGCTTTGCAGGCAAACACCTCTTTCAGAAAACAATAATATTATCATAGAATTTAGCTGTTCTGTTTAGAAGTCTTAACTTTGTGGTTCTGGCTGCTGTTCACATCAGCATGAGAAATTTAACATTTTAACCATATCTGTTTTTACAACTTACTAAACAACTGTTTTGCTGGCGCACTATCAATTTGTATACATGAAGTCTAAGCATTATCCAAAATATTAACACATACAGATAAAAAAGGATAATTTTGTGTTGGAAATTCATCACAACACACAGAACAAACATTATTATAACATTAATTTATGTTTAGACAATTTTAGCCTTTATATTATCTAATAAATTTCCAAGAGCTTTATAGCCTTTCCATCTTTTTTGTATCTCCCTTTTGTGTATATACTGAGATTTTGTTACTGAAATGTAATGTGATCTATGGCCAGCAAGGTACCAGCAATTAATTTGTCTTCTTTTGAGAACACAGTATTTTCATTGCTTCCAGCCTTTCACATTATTTCCCATGCATAGCTTCCTTCCAAATTAGATCTCAAAAATATAAATTACATTTATTCTACAGAAATCCTGCCTTTACCATTATGGAGTCAAACCTTGGACATTAGAAGGTGTCTGGTCAAAGACAGCCCTTACAACTTCAATTTCTGCCTTAAAGCATTTGCATTGGGCAATTCAGGAATGCATAACAAACATAAACAGTAGGTCAAACTCGAGATGCTTTTTGTCTGGAGATTTTATTTTTAACATGTCTCCACACCAGGAGGAAATAGTTTAGGTCATGAACTGGAAAAAACAATATTTCTTTTAATTTGTATCCTTACTGGTGTGATAAAGAAGGTAGTTAAATTGGAATAAATTCATATGTTTAGAAAAGAAAGCATTGTAACTGTTCCTAGAATGAAGGATGCTTGAATTACTCCCAGTTCATTAAAACCCCAAAAGTTTTTACAAGGAAAACAGTCTAGAAGTCCTGTTGCTATCATCAGCGAACAATGTTAACAGAATGAAAACATTTTTGAAAATATACCTGCAAATGAGATTTAGCTACTTTTTTTAGTAATTTTTGTAATTTTGGAGCTTATATCATTATTGACAAGACTAACACTACGTTTTTCCCCTAAGTGCTCCCATGTCTTAGAGTGCTTGTGTGTCTTTTTACTACCAAGTTGTCTTGTGTAATGTGTGTGAGAACACCTGGCAATTTCTGAATATAATGTTCTCTGCACATAATGTTATAATTTTTATTTTGAACACGTGATGGATAAAAAACCCACTGTACAAAGGCAGCATTAATCAGAATATTTCTAGAAAGTTCTTATCCTCCTCCTTTTTATTTAAGGTTTCAAGGGTTTTATACACATATTATCAATATATTACAATTGCTTTAACCAACTCAATGAAAGAAACCAATTAATGAGTATGACAGTGAGTTTGGACTTAATACATCCATTCTGTCTTATCCAGACGTGGCAAAACAATTGAAGTGGATGCATTTCACTTCCTTGCTTTCTTAAACCCTGGATTTCTCCAAGTGTGTTTTCCCCTTTCATCTGTAGCCATTTTTTTACATCACATACACACACTCCCTACTGCAGCCCCTTTTCCCACATACCCATTTTGGCTGAGCAGACTGAAGTAAAGCGTACCTTTAGAAAAGGTGTGCAAACTGTTAAGCGTAAAACCTATTTTAATTTTCACAGCAAAAATTTTGTACACAAGCAGTTAGTACTCAAAACTAACTTTGTGCTCTTTCTTAATACCCTCGGGGGATTGAGTCACTCTTACCTTCCCTTTCAGTGCTCCCTTTCCAAGCATCTGCTGATTTCCAGGTGGAGCACACCCCCATCAGTGCCAGTGTGGTCCCCTGTGGTTAAGGAGGCGAGAGAATATCCCACTCCAAGCGTGCCCCTGCTAGGGCCATCAGGGCACAGCCTCCTTCCTGACACTCTTGTGTTAATGTGTTCATAATTTCTTTGAAAAAGAAAACTTGGATTTTAGAGGCAAGACTTACACAATTGACGTGGTGAGCTGGAGTACCCACAAAAGAAAGGGATTTTTATGGAAAGAGCTGGCTGAGTTTTGCCTGGTACTCTTGATTCTTATACTAATGCTATATATTTCAGATGGCATTAAATTACTCATTCTTGTCTTTCCTTGCTAAAATATACCCTTTTTGTAAAAAAGAGAAAGTTATTATATATCATTGATTTAATACTATGAAGGTTTTCATCCAAAGTAACAAAGAATGCAAAATATGATGTTTTGAAATTAGTCTGATATGTTTTACTAGCAGATATGTAAATCAGTTGTAATTTTCATACATTGCACCATACAGCTCACAAACTTTGAAAAACACCTGAAAATTTTATCTTTCTCTAAATTTTACACTGTACTATGCCATATCTTTGCCCATGACAGGGGCTTTGGAACCAGAGGATCTTTAAGGTCCCTTCCAACCCAAACCAGTCTATGATTTTATGTCTGTGATTTTTAGAGTCCTACTCATTATCTTGGAGGGATTGGAGGCAGAGAACATTAAAACACAATGACAAAGTAAAGCACTCCATTCCTTTTTGACATAAGACACAAGGCCTAGACACCAGAAAAATCACGGTAAGATTACCATTATAAATCATATTTGAACTAATATTTAGAACAGACTGAAAATGGAACGAATAACGTAAGCCTAACACTGGCGTACATATCACAGGTGAGGAGACATGCTCATATATTCATGCAGCTATTCACCCTACACCTTCACACATGTTTTTGAGAGAGCAGCTTTCCTTCTCATTTTCCATACAAGAACTTTAGGTCACTGACTCAGTTTTTCCAAATATAAAGTACTCAATAGCACTGGTTTTCACGTGCTTTTTAACTCCTGTTAAACACACAAATAAGTCATCTTTGTAAAAGTGACGTCTTCAGAGGCCCTTGATTGCTATGTAAAGTAGTAATTGTGATTTTCACCACTGTATCCTCAGAGAAATGTAAAAAATAGATTGGAAAAATCAACCTCTGAATAGCATCTTCTTTTAACAAAACCCATGCTTTTTATACTTCCAGGAAAAAATAGTGCTCCTTCTGTGGAGCAGAATGCTTGCAGGAATAGTGCTGCACTCTGGGAAAAGAATAAAATGTGCTGAAAAATGACAGAGAACATAAAATCTAAATATACCCAACTGATAAGTTCCAGGAATGAGAAGATTTCAGCACTAGAAGTGAGGTGTAGCTTCTCAATTTCCCTAACTTTTCCCAAGATCTTTCATATTCATGTGCTGTTCACAGATATGGTCTCCTGAACTTAACCCAATTTCCACTGCAGAAACTTGACATCTTTCACATTCAAAGCTAGTTTAATCCAAACAAATGCATTCCTTTGTAGTAACTTCCTTTCTACAGCTGGGGTTTTTTTTGCCTAAACACATACTCAACTAGACTATTTAGTACTTTTAGGGGTTTTTTAATATTCTAGTTTTCCATGTCTCATGTCAGCTGAGTAAACTGTCTAGCAGAGATGTTGTTTTAATAACGAAATTTAGCAATTCACTACTGACGAAATGGAAAATCACTCAAAAACTTTGTTGCTAAACAATCTGAGGAATCATTGTCACACGGCTGTGTTACCTCAGCAGGGATGGCAGGTAGCAGTCACTCCTGAAGTGGTTGCTCTTGGAACAGAACAGCTCTGTATTAAACAAAGCCAGTCAGGGTCCCTTTCTAGCTAATGTCATGTTACCATGGGTAGCTATTAAGGGAAAACACAGACTTTTCAGGCTGCCATTACTACATTAACATTATATTAATTCTCCTACAATATTAATCGGTAGCACTAATTCAAGTAACTAAGAGAAGCAAACCCAAATGTATAAATAATCAACTCAAAATGGTACATCTTGTCCAATGTAGAAGATAATTATCTTATACTTACAATACAATTTCATAAAGCATAGATGATGCATGAAATCGAGCTCTCTATCTTTGGGGTTACACTTGATTACAGTAGCCAGTCTGATGACACCCAACTCCCAATAAGCATTCCTGACTTAGCATCATGCCAAAATCAAATTCCATAGAGACACAGAGCACAATACAAATGTAATCTCTGTTCACTGGGTGGAAAAAAGTATAGTTAAACATAATGTAATTAATCATTCTCTTTCCAACATAACCAATTCAGTTACTTTCCAGCTTTGTTCTTCTTCATATTTTGTAAATTAACTTTGTAATTATTCTAGAAGTCACCTTTTATGACTACATTTTAATGATTATGACTTACAAGGCAAGTAAAAAACATGTTTTTACCCTTATTTGACCTCATTTCTGTTTGCTACGAGGGTAAAGACTTCTGCCTTGTGGAGAATATTATGACAGTAATCTGAACACTAATTATCAGACTGGAAAAATACTGTAATTAAATCGAACACTGATGTGAATGTGAGTGATGGATGACTGAAGTTACATTTTTATATTATTGAAAAACTGCCTCAGTTCTGGTAATTTTGTGCAAAATCAACAAGAAAATACTTCAGTGATCTTGTTGCTTTTCTATTATACTATAAATCAAAGAGTAAAACAAGGAAAAATCAGCAATTAAATCAGCATCAATGACATGAAATTTAGCTCATATGTGTCTGTTGGCATGTGTTTTACAAATACACCAATAAGTGAATATCTTTGTGTGCTTACACTTTATATGTCTATATCATTTAGTGCATTTCAAGCCTGGAAGCAAGGAATTGTTTACAAATGGAAAGCAACCCAATACTTTTTGTTTTACACTGCACTGAAGACAGTGCAAAGGGAATGGGGGAAGAGGAATGCATGTAAAACCTAGTTTGTCCTCCCGTTTACCAATGAAAACATATAATCCAGCTAATGCCTAGAATCTATATGAAGTCTGTTACAGACAGTCTACCCCAAAATACCCGCAGATAGAGCAATAGTAGTACTGAGCACCCTCCTGAAATTAATGCAACTCTCCCCATGATTGCAATGGACTTTAAATCAATCAGGCCTCAGACAAACACAAGAATTAAGACCCACAAACCACTGCACACTCTAAGTTCTAGGTGAGAAATGGGAGTTCTTGTTCTAAATAGTTTTCATGCTACCCTAGTAAATGAAGAGTTTTGAGAATACAGGTTGCACTTTCAACCCAGTCCTTCTAGATTAGATATCTGTTAATTCATATAATTGTGACATCAAAAAATGGAAAAACAGCCTATTAAAAAAGTACAACACAATGCCCTAGCAAATCATACCTTAATCAATTTGCATATTATTCAGGTGTGGGAGTGAGTAGGGGTGAGGTGGTGGTGGTGAAGATTCACTACTGAGGGTTTCAAGTCCAGTTAATACATTACAGAAAATTTCCTACATTCGCTTTTCTTTGTTCTACAAAAATCATTTAAAAATCCTCATACAAGAGGAATGGGTTTAGCTGGTTACTTAACCTTGTAGTTCTTGCCATGAGATTTAGATTTAGCTTGAACGTTTCCAAGTTATCATTCATCTGCAGGTCTTTTTTTTTTGGTAAAAATAGAAATGTTTAACTATTTCTACCTTTTACTTTTACACTAAAGAGTTCTGTGAGTTTATTTATATTTCTATGTATTTACAAGTAACATAAACACACACGCATGCATGCTCTCTGATTTGTGCTGTGAAGAGATTTTGTACATTGGTGATAGGTTTAAATTTGGCATTTTCTGCATGCACAAGTGAGTATTACAAGTTTATCTGGAGAGACTAATAAAAAAAAAGAGAGATTGGTTGGTTCATTATCAAGAGTTGCCTGAGAACTTTTATATATTGAAGAACAAAATGTAGGAACACTTTGTCTTAGCCTGCAACTTACTGAAATCAGCCCAGTGCTTATGGCTTCTGAGAAACTGGTAAATTATTTAGGTATTTAGGTAGGAACAGTAAAATCTGCATTTATTGTTCTGGTTTAGTAATCTTGCTCAAGTTAGCAGTTTACGTGCGAGATTCACTAGGTTTCTGTGCCAAACACAAACATTTTCCAATCCCTCTCATATCTGGAGGAGGCCATTAGAAGACAAAAGGAATCAACTAAAGCTGAGATTTGGTGCATTCAACAAAGAGTATTTTCTTTCCCTGTACCCTGAAGCATGACTAGATTATGAACACCTCTGCAAAGAAGCAAGAAATAAAAAATGAAACTTCAGAGTTGATGGTGGAAAGAATGAGGCGGGGAGCAGTTCTTGTATGGAAAGCTATAGGATATAGACAGGTATATACCAACCATACTGAATCTCATGGAGCCCAAGCAATCCCACATCTGAAAGGACATGGAGGATCAAGGAACAAAAAATGTGAAACCAGGTGCATAAGACCTACTTTAAATAAGTCACCAGTTAATTTGCTCTACTGCAGAAGGAACCTACTTTGTTCAGTGGGAAAAGTACCAGAGCACCACATGAGAATCAAAATCCATAAAGCACTCTCCAACTTCTTCTAAGTGAGAAATAGAAATTATTGTCTTAGATGGTTAAAATTCTTAAATGTATTAAATTAAGAGTTAAATTAAGAATGGAGGTTAAAAGAGGTGAGTCAGTGTGATGGGATGTGGGGTGCTCTATATGGGGCACAACAGATATGATTATGATCCCATTGTCAAGATGGGCAAAATGTAAGACATAATTTGTGCTGGTTGTTTTGTTTAGTTCTTTGTTGTGCTACAAAACTTTCCTACACTGTTGATATTCTGCTCCTGCATAGACAATCATTTCATGCAAAGCTATTTGGAAATATCTTCTAAATATTTTGGTGCTACATCTGGTTCATTTCATCAGAAAACAATGCACTAACTGAATATTTTTATAAAGTCATGTAAGAAACCTGAGAGAATTGTTTAAAGATTTTCTTAGACTTATTGTGGGAGACGTAGCAATGGATGATGAAGGCTATTGCAAATTTCCAGAAGTTATAGCACAGTCATGATTATCTTGTGCAGACATTTCATGACAAATAGAGGAGAGGAGCTGAGATTTTAAATTTTTCTTTAATAAGATTGAATTTGTTTAGAAACAGTGAACTTCAAAATAGCACTGTTTCCTTCAGAGGTGAAGCGTTTTCTGCAACAAAAGCACCAGAACAGATTCTCAGAATGCTACTTATGCTTGCATATAACTTGCATGACACAATAGGTTTAGTTAGAGCATAATTTAGTTTGGAAAAGACCTTTAAGATCATTGAGTCCAACTGTAAACCCAACACCTCCAAGTACTCCACTAAACCATGTCTCTAAGCCCCACATCTATATGTCTTTTAAATACCTCCAGGGATAGTGACTCAGTTATCTGATTAAGCATAGAGCGTATTGAGGGGAAAGACAAGGAATCTGGCAAAAATACCTCCCTTCTCCATAAAATGAATGTGTCACTAAAACTAAGATGGATGAAAAGGAAAAAAGCCCAAACGTATACAAGTAAGTGAGGTCTCTTGAATCCCACATCTACTTTGGGCCTGATTCTCTGAGATGCTAAATATTATACAAAGACAATATTCAGGTAAACAGGATGTTGTTCTGCATTCTTATCAGACTATTCAGTTTTGTGCTCTTAGGTTATAAGCATCCTGGGTGTATGAGATTATAGAGCTATAAATTATTACCATGAAGGCACTGGAAATCCACACTCTTATTGACAGCTCTTAGTATATAAACAAAAAATATTTGTAAAATTGAATTACCTTTTTACTGCAGGGCTTAATCAATGCAATCCCCCTCAAAATCATTACAACAATATGCTATTTATAGCACATGGATGTCCAAGAATAAGACCTTGAACAGGGAGACTAGTGTATCTTCCTACACTTTAGGACAATGCTAAGAAAAGGTTGTGGTCAAACATTATTTGAAAGCCCCAAACCTCAAAGATCTACTTGCTTGACTCTCAGTTTTGCCCACCACACTGCTGCAAGACTGGTACTTTGCTCTAAACCCAAGTATTCTGCATAGTTTCTCTATATTCACTATCTGAAGACTGATCTTTAGCTATATATATGTGAACTTGATTTTTGCCTCTAGCAAAGAGCTGAGTTTTTTCAGCTATACCTGTCCATGGATTGTGTAGATTGCTCATTTCTTTCTTGCAAAGATTCCATTCAATACCAAGACAAACTCTAATGGATATTCGCTACTGTGTAGTAAATCAACTATTGAACCTTACAGTAGACAGTGATTAAAAATATACTTTCACCTTACATGACATTGATAATAGTTGAGTATTTCAAGATTCAAGTGTGATCAGAAAATCATTGTTTAGTGACATTGTATTTTGTTCTTTTCATAATTGTAGTCCAAACTTAGTTAAAAAAAAAAGATATCTAAATCATTATCTGATACAGGTCATGGTTTCATAGTCACTTTAATTTTCCCCAAATTCTCTGTTCTAACAAGTTGCTGTTCCCTCATCTACTTGCCCAGGCTGGCCCTCAGCTGTCCTTGTGCCAGCACTGGTTTCCAGTAGAAAGCCATTGGGGCTCCAGGTGAACACAGTGTCTGGGAAAGGTGTAGTGCTTAGCAGAGTGTATCCATGCAGCCGTACAAATGTCAGTGCTGGTCAAGAAAGACTAAATGAAGGCAGGACAAAAAGCTGTACTGGTTTTTGTTTTTTCTTGCAAAAGCTTGGATTTTTTTGGTGTGAAGTGACCTCTTGTAATCTTGTTTTTTTGCAGGTGAGGTTATGCTGATTTTATAGACAGGGTCTCAAGGGTTTGTTAAATGGTTTTTTTCTGGATACGAATACAAAAAATTTAGGGAGTGTGCACATTTGTAACTTGCTGAGGGTCTGAAAGAAAGGTGTATTGTCAAAAAAGAGCAGCCAACTGCTGCTCCTGCCCCTCAATTCACCCCTGTATCCTTCTTTAGCTTTGCCAATCTATGTAGCTGATGAAACACCAGAGGTGTTTTTTATGGTAGAATTTTGTAAGAGAACATGATAGCATGAGAATACCCCTTGCTAATTTTTTGTATTCAGAGAAAGAAGTTTAAGTGCCTTGTTGTCTTGGAAAACAGCTCACTTTTTCCCATGTGAAAATTGGATTGTCCCAGCAAAATTACCTTCTTATTAAATTACTTCTGCACAGTGAAATTTAAACTAAGGTTCCTTTTGTATCACAATTCACAGCACACTGATATTTATGAGAACTGTTGTTGGTGACTGAGGAAGTGGTGGTAAAACTCTTGATCTTGAATGGGGATAGAATTTATGTTTGCGAATAAGACCAAAGTTAAAGTTCAGGTTTGGGTTAATAACCAATAAGCTTGAATTTTCAGAACTTGTCTCAACAAAAGTGTTTCAACAAAAGGGTTACAACATTAGATGTTCATATCAGACTTCTTAGTTTAACTATATGGAAGCTTAGTCACAAGAAAAACAAGCCCCCCAAGCTGGGACTGGAAACACTGATCAAGGAAATGGTTATTCCTTTTCAGCCTATTAAGAAAGTTTCTAGATAGCTCAAAAAAATCTTCATCAAGCACATTTTCTCTTCCACTTTGAATTCTTAGCGAGTAGTAATGAATGGCAATTAGAGGTTTCTAAAAAATACAGAATCAAAGGAAGCTGAATCATCCTTTATATGCCACACCCCATATTATACAACTAAGATATTCCCTGAAATACATAACAAAGATGCTGCAGTCATGTGAGCTTCACTAAAATTCTGCAACAATTACTGCACCATCTCTGCAGAGATGACTTCTAAAGAGCTGATAATGGCCCAAATTTGGTAAAAACTACCAAATCTCCCTTGTTTACTCCAGACACCCCTTAATAGTATTTGTGTTCTGTATATTGTTGTCTGAAATTCATCAGAGAAAAGTGTCTGACCATGTGGTAAGTGGATGATTGGAATTCTGGAAAAGTCTGTGGTTCAAAGGAATTCCACTTTTCTTTATAATATATTCAGATATTCCATGTATGCCTTTGAAATATGTTTACGCATGCTGGAATTAATCTAGCTATTAAACATTACTTAATGGGACTGATCTGTGCACAGTGGCCAGCATTGAGGACTTGCTCAGACACACACACTGGCCTGTAGACTAGCCTTTAGGGTTGACTCCCCATTCACATAAAAGGACAGAACCTCTGTGACAGAACCAAAAGACAAAGCTAGTCTGAAAACCTCATTCCTCTGCAACTACCTCTTTGAATCCTTGTTCTCCCCTAAAACTGTATTGCTTATATTTTTCTGTCATTCACTTTAAATACTCATTTTCCTTTAGCATTTCTCTCCTAAATCCTTAGAAGTGGGCCCAAAGTTGCACCACATAATTGCTACTTAAACAATTTTCCCATAGACATTTAAATGAATACATTTTGTATGCTTGTTTTTAACATTCACTGTCTTTTTCAGCAGTAAGTTCAGCTCCTCAAGTCTAGTAACTATTTTAATCTGAAACTATCAACACTAATTGCTTGAAATATTAAATATTACACATTTAGATACACTGTTCACAAGCTAACAACAGAAAGCCATAGAATCATAAAAAATACAACTGGAAGTGATCTTGAAATGTCATGTCATCCGTCTCTGTCTCAATGACAAGGCTGTCATACTTGAAGGATGGTTCTCGCTCCACTTAGAAACCTCCAAAACTGCCCCAAGCAAAATAGGTTTAATGTCAGTGTTAACCTCCTTAGTACTAAAAACTGAATTGTAATATGGAAGCACAATTTTTCTCTAGCTTGTACTCATTAATTTTTAGTTTTACCAATTTTTGTTCTGCATGACACTTTTCTTCTCCTTGGAAATGATATTATGTTCCCCCATCCCCATATTGAGGTTCATTCCTTCCCCTCCACAATGCAACGACAAGGGTGAATTTCTTCCGTCTCTGGTCATTATCACATCAATTCTTGAGTCTCTCCTGGACTCTCCTCCTGAAGAAAAACTTGCAAACCCCTCTGCCTTCGTTGCAGGTGAAGCTGATTTTAAAAGTACATCTCTAGGAATGGAAAAGCACAGTATTCTCAGAGTATTTTTCTGTTGTGATAGCAAATAAATGTCAGTTGAAGCCATTTTGGCTCCCAGCATTTGGGAGGTAAGACCTTTGGCAGCTGAGCAAGAAATGCAGGTAGTAAGCAGCTATCAGTTAGCAACAAGAAAGTGAGATGAATGACTGCCAGGAACAGTTCAGGTAGAGCCAAACTTTTCTTGCAGAGAAGTTCTACAGCCTCCATCCTTGGAGGTTATCAAGACCCAACTGCATAAAGCTCTGAGAAACCTGGTCTGACGTCTAATCTGGCCCTCCTTCGGGGGCCCTTGAAGTCCCTTCCAACCAAATACTAAGGTTGTCCTTAATTGTTCCATTGATGGGTGGAAAGTAATTATCTACAAAAGTCACTGGTAAAATCAAACAGGGTAGGAAGTATTGTTACTATTACTGAAGGTAGGTAAGCATTTTGCTTAATGATTTACCTCTTTATTGTATTCCACTTAGGGTTTGTACTGCAGTTGGACAGGTATTGCTGCTTTTGTATACAGCCTTACACACGCAGGGTATACTTCCCAGTCGTACCCTGGAGCCATCCCACAAGGAAATGAATTATACTACATTATATGATAACTCATCTTTTTTGGAAGGTAAGAAAAATACCTTCAAAACTGAGTAGTACTGTATATTCTTTTTAAAAGCACCCATAATTTATTGCAATTAAAGTGGAAATTCAGCACCAATTGCATTCCAGAGGGTTATCACCTTATAATTTCCTTTCACATCATAGCTCAGCCATGATCAGTATTGTGTGACCTATACAAGGACTGTTTGAGAATTTTCACTTTATCAGCAATAACAAAAATATATTACTCCAAACTGTATGTATCACTATTAGAAGGAAAACTCATATTTTCTTGCTGTTAAATCTGAAAATATCTCTCATGGATGTATCAAGGTGAGGAAAAAATATTACAGGAAACAAAAGACATAAGTAATATTGATGTGACAGATTATTGTGTATCATATCTGAGTTCTTAACATTTATATAAAAAACAGAGGCTGTGTTTACACTGTCAATCAAGATAGCAAGAAGGAGTAATTAAGCAGTAAATAACAGCCTGAGCTGAAATCTGAGCCCCTACTCCCAGGGAGAAGCTAATTAGGATGCCCTGTGCCTTGCCCTGGACTTGAGCCCAGCTGAGACTTGGCTGTAGCCACAGCATTTTCCTTTTCATTCTGGTCTCTGAGAGTTTCAGCCAGGCTGCAGCAGGTAATGGCATTGGTGCTCAGCTCTGACAGTGTGGATCGGGAGGAAGGAAAAGCATTGTGCCCTGCTCTGCTCCCAGCTGGGAGGTGAGTTCCTGCCTCCCAGCTCTGCCTACGGCACCTCTACGTGCCTGCACATCTCTCCTTTTTCTGGGAGCTGATGACTGACAGCTTCCTTTCACAGCTGCTGCCTCCCAGGAATAGCAGGGGAGAAGTGCCTGCCTCTCAGGAACGACATGCTGCTCAGACTGGGTTCACAGTCTGACACAGTGTTGTGTCAGTGTGTCTGTCCACAAAGGACCCAGTAGATTACATCAGGAGTAGGGCAGTTTGAACGGGAGGTGAGAGGTTGCTTACAAGTTCGAGTTTTGACCAACACCCAACATATTTACATTGTAAATATGCCCCCAGCGCTACAGCAGATACACACACACACACACACACACACATATATACACACACACAAACATTACTTACATAGGTATATAAAAGGGGGGGAAATGGGTTCAGAAGTCAATATTATTTCCAAGTGTGACTTTACCAAATAGGAGGTTTGAGTTCAAGAACTATCACAAGAGGCAATAAAAAAGACAAACATATCTGGACCTGGACTTAATTGCATACTTTAACTAAGTAAACTTGGATTCCATTCCAAACTCTTCTCCAAAACAGTTATTGGGATAAACACAATTTTATTCTTACAAAACAATTTGAAAATATTTTAATGATTTAATTGTAATATGGTTTTAATAATTTTCATTATTTCCCTATCTAAATCTGCATTTCTTGCTGGAAATTAAAAGTTCAACAGCTGGATCATTCCAATAATTTTGGCAAAAAATATTACAAAATTGCATAATATATTAAAAAGATTTGAAAGGAAATACAGCCTTTGGAAATGTACTAAATTTCTACTAAGATTTTATTTTGGAAAGACTAATTCTCAATGAAAATGTAAAATTAAACTCTGGCCGTGGAATGAGAGTTAAAAAAACCTAAATCAAGATGAAAACAAGCCAAAAAGCGACCCAGGAAAAGAAAACTCATTATGAGGAAGAAAAGAGAGCACTGCACTTCTGGTGGATTTTAACTGCAAAACTAGGCAACTATAAACACCCAAGAAGAATGTTTCTAACAATGAAGAAGCCACATTATAAAAAAGCAGATGGAATAAAACTCATACCTGCCAAAAAGCTAGGATGCAAAAGGCCTTATAGAAAGTAACATTCAGGGAAGAAGATACAAAATAATATGAAATTCATAATTTTGGGCTTTCTGTTATTCTTCACAGGTTTCTTGAAGTTTCCTGTGATAATGAAGTGTTAGGAAGTTCAGATATGAACAGCAAATAGTGAGGGATATTTTAAAAATAGTAAACATTACCATTTTCAGTAGGTATACAGTAAGTCTGTTAGCTTGGCTATGTTGCAGGGAAACTTTATTCATGTGGATTTAATTGTATCTGTTTGGCAAACTCAGCATGGTGTGCTTGTCATTTCTTAATGGCATGAAAGCCGTATCAACAGTTCAACTCTAGAGATATAAATAAACAAAAGTACATTTTTTTTTTCAAGCAATTTCAGAAATGCTAGCTTGCTTACTGCATAATCTATGCTTCGGGCCAGTGGAAAAAATCTTAACCGGCCTCTACTAAAATAAGCCTACCTGACCAAACAAATCCTTAGTGATCCACATGGTCTGGCTGAAAGGCCAGTTGGGCTAGGAGTAACATAGATTTCAAAAGTTCTAGGATTTAATAGATAAGGATCACAAATTGTGGCTTTCTAATTCAACCTTCCTACCATCAAGTGAATTCCACAACTGTGCTCTCCTTTTTAAGGAAGAGACCCCAGATGCAAGGACTGAAAATTACACAGTTAAGTTTCCTTTCAGTTCCTCAACTTGAAATATTAAAGTGAGTTTCTGTAAAGAACACAGTGTATTCTGTAAATATGGTTCTCATGAAGCATATTAGTATCTCCTAAAATTTGGAGAGCACGGTTTTTCAAGAGTGCTGGAGGAAAATCTTATTTCTATTTTGACTTTGCCTTCTAGACCCTTTGAATTACATGCTGTTTTAACAGTCTATATTGTGTCACTGAGAGTATGACTGACTTTTGTGGTGTATTAATGATTTAATGATTAATAACTTCATGGCCTTGCGTTCTCAAGATTCAAGCAGAAAAATTGGGGTGTTCAGAGAGGAGCTGCCAGTTTGCCAAGGCAGGCACAGGACTGAGGGAAACATGGAGACTGTGAGAAGGACAGGTTGGTCAGCACTGCCCATGGATGAGTCGGCGAGACTGGGTATAAACATGGGCACTCTGGGCACAGGAGCAAAATTCTTGCCAGGTCCAATGTGCAAGAGGGACCTACTGAGTGAGCTATAGCTCTTGTATTCTGAAGTTAGTGTCTGATTTAAACCCCAGATGATTAAAAACTGAGTGAAAAATCAATGAGTAAAGCAGCAGAAAGGCATATGATCAGTTAGGTCAGTGACCAGGATATTCACTGAGAAATTTAGGCTGCTGCAGTATTAGTTAATTTTAAAACAGTGTAACAGATACCGTAATCTGTAACTACAAAAGGAATGGACAGATTGTAGTAGATGCTAGAATTGATAGAATTAAAGGATGCAAAAATATTTTCTCTACAGTTCATAAGAATCATGGGAAAGCCCCTACCAGTTCTTTGAAATCCAAATATATAGGTTCCAAGAATTCATAATATTGCAGTTTTTGATTATTAATGGGCCTATGTGGTGTTAGTGTTAGATAACAATGATGGCACTATAGAAATTCAATGCCTTTAGAGACTGGTGCTAAGTAAAACTGGTAAAACTATTGTAATTCTGGGTTTACCAATAATATTAAGGACTATGCCTCCTGGCCCTTAATTATTTAAATCAAGAGTATGATACCCTAATTGATCTTATAAGATTAAAGTATAAGAAATGGCAGAAGATAAGATTTTTTTATGGTAAGAGTGAAATGAGATTTAAAAGCCCAGGAGTTAATCTGATCTGATTTTCACAAATCCTCAGCTTTTGTTTGAACTTCATTTTCAGTAGTTCAACCCTTCAAAGTAACAGATTAAAATAATTTGCCTGCCATTTCTTCACAATTAGTGCTAGTGAAATTGGTAAGACTAGTCTCTGAATATGATCTAGTGAATTAAATTCAGGTTGGTGGAATCTAGGTATTAACAATGGAGACACTATCATGATCCGATGCATACTACAGCTATTTGTAGAACTGATCCAGTGAGTGTTAGTAAACTGAATTAGCAAAGAATAATGAAGAATTACCACGGGGTAGGAAGCAGCCTGTATGCCTTAGTGTTTCCCATTTGTATATCTGCATATTCCAGCTTAGATGGACTGCAGTACACTTTAAATATTAAATCTTTTAAGCAATATTTTTCTTGCTTGAAACTTTAATAACTTCTTTAAAAATAATATTTCATTTTCTGTATGATGAAACACTAACATTACTGTCTGAAAACTTCCCTTATTTTCCCCTACAATGACCAAATAACTAGATGTTTTGCTACACTTTAAAAAAACTTTTTTAGATGTGGGGTTTCCTGATATTAAAAAAATAAGCATTGTCACCATATTTTGTGACAAAAACGTAAAACATCTTTAAAGGTCAGCATAGTTTTTGCATGAAATATGTCTGGAGAGAAAAAAAATTGCTCGAGAAGGGAGAATGAGACTTTCAGAATAGTTAACTACAGAACAGCTGGCACAGATTAGCCTATGTCCTCATACAATCAAAATGTTTCTATTAGAGAACTTGAGATAACCAGCTTGAGAGTGTTTAAGTATACTCCAGTATTTTTTTTCCCCCAATTTAATCAAGCATTATCTCACGAGGTATGACTGCATTATCCCAGTAGAATTGAAGAATTACCAACCCTACACTATTATATATATATATATATATGTATTTAGTATCAGGTAATTTGGCTTGATATTTATCTGTAGTGTATGCCAGCTTTTACCGACTTAATGCAAGACACACCATGACAAAATCAGCTCAGGGAAAGAAAGAAACCTTGCATGAAAACTCTGGCTACTGATTCACTAGTGAGGCCAAAAGAGTGAAACTACAGTCTCAGAAACACATAGCAGAAATACATGTCTGTCCACAGCCAGCACTGAGACAAGCTGTAGTGAATTTCTAGTCACCACCAGCTGGCTTCCCCAAGGAAAAACAGCACTGAGAACACTGCAGACTTTCAATACATTCAAGGCATCTTATAGTGAGTGGTGCTGGACTGGTGATTGCTCAATTAGAAGAATAGGACATTTGTAATCTCAAGGTATTTCTTCCTGTATAGAGTTTCAATATTAAAACAAATGTTACTATTATCAAGCCCGTCCTTCTGCATATGGGAGAAAGATAAGTGCATAACTGTTCTTGAATTTTCAATAAAATATAAACTGCAGTTTCAATCATTACTTGAGTTAAACCCTGCTTCCTCTGACTCATAACAATGTGACGCATAAATGGCAATATGGCTGTTTCACTAAGTCAGTGTGTTTATTAACATGAGCAAAATACCATTTGGCTCTTCTTCACTTAAAACATGAAATAATAGAGCTTATGATCAGGCTTAGGCATCTTGATGACTGTAGGTAAAATCTGAGGCCCTTTGAAATAACCCAGGGTTTACTGGTGACAAAATTAGGATTTCACCAATCTGATTTGCATCCTTCTGCTATGTGTGTCACCACGGGCAAACAGGAGTAGGCTTTTCATTCTGAGAGTTTATTTTTCTCATGTGCAGGGTGCAATTGCTCAGCAGTTGTTTATGCTTAAGAAGATAAATATCTCTAAATGTGCAATTAAATGGAATTGTTATATTGATACTTATACACCCCCAAAAGAGGCTGGGTATTTATGTTATTCCTGAAAAGAAGAGAGAGAAATAGAGAGCTGAAAGGAACAGTTGCTTGCAGAAAGGAATGACAGAAAATGGCACTGGAAAAAGTGCCACATAGTTTCCCCAAGCTACTGTACAAAGACCTCAGAGAGACAGAAAGCAGATTCAAATGAGTAACGGCGTACCCATAAGATATTTCACATGGAACTACTTAATTTTATCTAAATCTGATTTTTAAGCACAGGCACTGTGAAAATGGGAGACTTGTCCTCACTGAGAATAAACCATGAGGTTTAATACAGAATAGAAGAAATTGTAACAAGCAGGAGCAATATTGCAGCTCTAAAAGATTTTAAGGCTCCTGGGGAACTTCCATCTATGTACCTCATACAATTGCAAAGCTTTTATTACAACATTTCAGTGCATCTTTAATACAGCTAAACTCACCTTATACATGACAAGGGAAAATATTAACTCGATTTTAAGGATGTGAAAATGACAGGCAAGGTAAGTGTTTTCCCAAGGCTAAAGCAGAACTTGACCTAAGCAACAGTGCTGAGTACCCCTCTGTTTTGAACCCTGTTTCTCTGATGCATCCCTGGAGGGGTAACATTTGAAAGTGTATTTAACGCTCTGGTTAGTAGGGTAATGACTATGTTTGCTATTATTTTGTCTATTGGGGATGTTTCATTACTGGTTCTCATGTTTCAGGCTCAGTTCTGATGGTGTAATCAAATTGGAAAAAATGTAAATTGAGGGGTGTTTTTTTGTATTTAGTGAATGCATGTATTGTCTTGCTATATTTAACAAGAGAAGTTTTTTTAAAAAAATGTTTTCCCCTGCTCCCCTTATCTCTAGAGATTTCCAAAGCAACTCTGTGTAGCTTTACGTTTATCAGATTTTTTTTTCCCTCTCTGAGACAGGAAGCTGAGGGTTTTGACCTCATCTGGATCTTTCCCAGTGTCAGGAGGTGGTCTGTTCAAAAAGATTCCATGACACTGATCTCTTTCTGATTTATCAGATAGCTAGGTCAATAAATAGGTCTCTACTGGTTTTTCCACAGCTGTAAAATAACCAATGGAGTCCTCTGAGACTTAATTATCAAATCTTTTGAGATTTTCTTTCAAGGAACAAGCGTTATCTTTCCGCTTAGTAAATTCCACTGCAGTGTACTTAAGATTGCTTAATTGTAGGAGCTCTGACTCACATGAGACAGTTCATTTAAATAAATATTAATATTCATTCTTAATAAACTTTTCTGTGTGCTTTTATCAATACATATTGTCATAGTCATGAAACCCTTTTATTGTTTATAAAAAGATTATAGAGCAATTGCCATGTCCAATGAATCCACAAAGTGACAAAGAATAGAAATCTTCTGTATGATTTATATCCATATGAATAGTCAAGGTACAGTAGTACGTGATAAATGGGCACCATTCCAGATTTGTAGTTTTTCTGTCTGTGTCCTCCTCGCCAATGCACATGGCTTTTGTGCTGCTATTGCCTCGTCATGCAAGTAGCCAAATCCTGTCCCAGGTGAGGTGGTTCATTTGACATTAGATACAACCCAGCAGAAATATCTCTATCACTACTTAGAAAGGATATTTTCTGACACTCTGTGAAAGAAAGGAAATGTGAAAGGCTCCAGCAATTGCCAAGAAAACCCTCTTTAAACATCTGGCAAAAGTGGAAGTATTCAGAGCACTCCTGAAAGATCATATCACAGAATAATAGAATGGTTTGTGTTGGGACAGACCTTAAGGATCATCTAGTTCTAATCCCCCTGCCATGGGCAGGGACAGCTTCTACTAGACCAGGCTGTTTAAAGCCACATCTAACCTGGCCTTGAACACCTCCAGAGATGGGGAGTCCACAGCTTCTCAAGGCAATATGTTCCATTACCTCACCACATTGATATTAAAGAATTTCTTCCTAACATTCAATCTGAAACTACCCTCTTTCAAGATAAATTCATTCCCCCTTGGGATGAACATTCCCATGTTCTTGGAAGATGTCCCTCTCCACCTTTCCTGTAGGTCCCCTTCAAATACTGGAAGGATGCTACAAGATCTCCATGGAGCCTTCTCTTCTGAGGTGGAACAACCTCAGCTCTTTCAGCCTGTCTTCACAGCAGAGCTGCTTCAGCCCTCTGAGCATTTTCTTGGCCTCCTCTGGAGCTGCTCCAGTGGGTTCCTGTCCTTCTCATGTTGGGGATTACTGGGAGTACTTCTGTTGTATCCAGAGCTGGATGCAATACTCCAGGTGGACATCTCAAGGGAATGGAGTGCAGTAGAGGTAGAGAATCCCCTCCCTTGATCTTCTGGTCACACTTCTTTTGATGGAGCCCAGGACACATTTGGCTTTTCAGGGCTGTAAGAACATGTTACCAGCTTATGTCGAGCTTCTTATCCACCAAACCCCCAAGTTCTTCTCCTCGGGGTTGATCTTGGTCCATTCTCTGCCCTGTATTTGTGCTTGTGATTGCCCTGACCCAGGTTCAAGGCCTGAGTTTCTGGCTACAAAAAGCCAGTCAACAGGCTTAAGCTTACAAAAAAAGGCCAGAACACATTCACACTATTTTTCTACTGTCTTCTTATTAGTTTCTGTACATTATATTATTTCATCTCAGATATTCCTTTTATAAGTTACACATTTAATATTATTCTTCTGACTATTGAAAATATGCATAATAATGATAATCATTTTGCCTGCATGCTGTATCTTCAAGGTTTATTAAATATTGGAATTTAAGGAACTCCCAAGTCCTAAGAGAAGCTCTGCCTTTGACTAAGAATAAGCAAGTTGTCTGTTTTTATTTATTCATGCTTGGATTGATGTTGTTACCAGGAACTCTGCTAAATTTTGTTTAGATTCCCTAAACAACAGCTCAAAAAAGTCAGGGTGTTTACCGGAGATTATGCAAGAAATATTATATACTATTTTAAAAAAAAGCTTCTACAAAGATTATTTCCTACAATTCTTATGCTGCCTTTTAAAACATGAATAATACATAGATGGAGATCCTTTATATAGGACAGAATGAACTAGAACAAATGAGTACTTATCTTATTTCCCTACAGAACATGTGAAGTGATATAATCACAAAACAACTGTTCCACATACTGCCAAAAATGATCAAAAACCCACTGCCACATAATACATGTGCATACAACATGGGGACTCACAGAGAAAGGTAGAATTTTATGCTTTGGTCATGGTAGAAAAGACAAATCTCACTATTTGTCATGGAGTAATGGGAACCACTCAAGCAGAGAATGAACAACGTTATCAAGTAGATGCCTTAGATTCCTCTTGACACAGAATCTTCTCATGCATTACTGGATTGAGTTGCAGTCCACATTTTCTCTGTCTGCTGAAACTGTGGCCTGGGTATAAACCCCAGTTGATATTAAATGACAGAGCAATCCAAATTAGACAGATGGCCCAAATCCAAAATACTCACTATAAACTATATTATAGTATTAGAGTCCTACACACAACAGTTTTTTTCCCTGTCTGTACAGAATTATATTTCAAATTGAATCCAAGCGCTATATACCAATGAATGAAATGTTAGGCTTCACAATAAACAAATAAAGATTCCTAAAACAAATTGTAGACAAACATTTCCTTTGCATTTTTGATTAACACAGCCTCATACTACCCACCCCCAACTGCCTTGGATGATCAGGAGAGTGCAATGATTTCCAGCTGTTGAATTTCTCTTTTGTCTTGAAGAATCAGGGATAGTACCAGGGATAAAACCATCCCTATTTTCAGCTCTCTTAACACTTGGTGTTTACTAATCCCACAAGCTATTTTTGGTGAAAATCATGTTCCAAGAGGGAACAAATCAGCTGTTTATCTTTTATTCTGCTTCTACACTTTCTATTCCCCCTGTACAGACAAACTTTACCTTTGAGCCTCACAATTCTGTCCTTAGCAAAGACTGAAGTTAATAACAATGGCAATGGTGGAGGATATTATTTGCTTTACTATGGGGTCCTACGATCAAGGGCCTAGAGAAGGCAATCAAAGAGTTCCATTCTACTACAGGCAATAAGAGGAGCACAAGAAAGCTAGTTGTGCCAGAGAGAAAAAAAACCCAACAAAGACCAAACCCAAAAACCAAGTACAAAAGACAGTCTTCTCTCTAACACTCATTAACAGCAGTTTAGTCCTTATACTGTGTGATAGCTATTTCTTCACACCTTACTGAGTTTGATTATGTTTGCATTACATTCCCTGTCTAGGTCCCCGGTGGTACACAGTTTTGCTTTCAAAAAAGTTTTATATTGAAGTGGAATAGGACACTGACTTGTGCATTTCCCAGCATTTTACATGAGGAGGATGCATTCATGGAGAGCTGAACAGCTGGCCAACAGGATGAACACATTACCACAAGACTACTGGGAATTAGTTAGAGAACTAGAAAGCATAAGTACAAGGAGAAAAATATTCTTCCCTAGTTTTACATTGGACCTGATAAATTTTAGACAGATGAAGCAAAACCTATAAAAATCTCAAGAGACTGCCTAGTTTGTTTAGGGGCTAAATCTATATTCTGTACATAGAAATCTATAATCTTCTACTAGGGAATATTTATCAAATTTACATAAAAGGAAACTGTGAAAAAAATCTGTCTTCAGAAGATTTTTTTTCTGCTGTCATTGTTCTCCAATCATAACAGTTATGTGTCTTGCAACCAGTTTGCTTGGGGCAGAGGACAGAGTTGGACGTCGTCAAATAGCAAATGATGGGAGTGTAGAATCTTGTGACTTTCAGTTAAAGCCTCTTGTACTGTGCAGATATGAATCTGCTACCATTCAAGGTCTGTTTTTATTCCTAATATTTGAAAAACTTCCCCTGACTATTGATAATTCCAAAATACAGTTTTTCTTTGGGAAGCAATGCATTAGATCTATCAAATCCTCCCTGCAGATACCAAATCAGAGAGTGCACACTGAATCTATCTCCTATCATTCACTTATCACTCTTTACATCATATCACTCAGCAAATTCCCTTCAAAAGAACTCTCCTGGCCCAAAAAACACAACAGTGCTTATGCACTTTAACCCACTAGCCTGCCTAACTAAAACCTTCTGTTTCTCTGGGAAGTGCAATTAATATTTTAAAATTCTGATTGTTGAATAACATTCAGTTGCATGCTGAGAATATAAATTCTAATTTGCTCATGTTGGGATCGTAGGTGATTTAGCAGCAACAAGAAAGAATACAGAATGGCTTAAAATTTATACCCATTCATTTTCACAACTATACGATTTAGCTGAAACAAAAATAGGTTCCCTTACTATATGCAGTCAAATAGAAAAGTTATACAGACATCCGAAAATGGATAGAATAAATTTAAAATACAGATTTGAATTGTCAGATTGAAGGATTCAGTAATACTTTTAGTTAAAAAAAAAAGTCACATCTCATACCATTTTGCTAGCTCAAAGACTCAGAATTATGAAAGAAAAAGCATCTGTGATAGGCCTATTTAGGATAAGCCACTTCAGCCAAATATCATGAACACTGCGGCAGGTAAAACTAGATAAGGCAGCATAACACCCACAGTTATAATAAAAATGGCAGAGAGGGGTTTTTATTTTTTCAGCCCAGTAGACCTCTGAATTAAGAGGAAACTTTTGACAACTGCCTTGTACAGCAAGCTTGCTAATCACACAAATATTATTCTGGTAGATGGGATCAAAAAATACATCTAAGTATCCAATAAGAATCAGCCTCCATAGTTCTTGAGGATTCTTGATGTTGATAAAAACAAAAGTAAAATGCATCCACAGAACACATGAAAGAAAGAAAACAATGCAAAAACAGCAAACAAAAGTTAAGCTTGTGTACCCTGACATCAGTTTCTGAACTCTTTTCTCTTTTTCTGTCTCCCAGGAATTGCTTTTGTTCGTTTCTGACCCGTGTAGTCATATGAATACTCAGAAGAGATATTCAGATTTGCAGGGAGCTTGCTTCATATTTAAAAAAACTAGAGTTATTTAGAGAATCAGTGGGGATTTTTTTGGTGGTGGCACTTCTTTTTTTAAAGTTTTTTTCTCCCCCTGCAGTTGCAGAGCTGTGAAATTAAGGAAGTACATCTCTACTCAAGATTAATAAATTTCCCACTACTTTTCTTTATTTAAGTCAGTACTGTAATATTATTTAAAGCTGTAACTACAATTAAAAACCCCATATATTTTCAGCTATTAGGCCTGTGAATTCCTTCTTACCCTCCCCCAAGTGACATGTTTTAGAAATAGTAAGGTGTCATCATTAGAGGTCACAACCAGGAGTCAGAGTTTGACAAATGGGCTATTAATTGAGTTACCCCTCTTTGGAGAACACAAAAATTTCATAAGTTTTTACAGCACTCCCTTAAAACAGAGGTCGGTGGAAACCATAGGGATGGAAAATCTGTTGCTATTTCAGTTGTGTATCTGGTAAGATGGAAAATTTTTCAAGTCTACACAGATGGTAAATAAATTTCTGCTACATGAGGCAGTTCCTGGAATAAAGAAATTTTCTCAAATAACAAGTGCCAATTTTTTTTTCAGCAAGGCTTATTTTTAACTTTCCCAAGGACTTGTTGAGAGGGCTGGAGAAGTGTCCTTTCACCTTCAGAATCCTGGTCTAACTCTAGAAATAGATTCTAATGTCATTCTCAGTGTAGACGAGTTTTCTTTACACTTAAAAAGACATTTCAAAGCAAAGATCAAAGCTCCATAATTATATTTTGCTGATGGTAAACATTCCCTCTGAACAGAGTGGCGAAAAAGTAAGAAATTTCTATTTAAACCCTGAGACAATCATTGATGACTAACAGTGCTGGCATTTAAACTGTCATTATTATGCTTCATGAGGCAATGCTGTTGACACAGGAGAGCTTGTCCTCCGTGAACTGAGTGTAATGGAAAGGACTGAGAGAGGGAGCCCAGAACCAGAGACAAAGTCACTGCAGTCCATAGCCACTAAGCAAACTGAGAAAAAGATACTTAATAGGTTTCTGTCAGACCCATAAACGGATTTGAGTACACATTAAGTGCTGGACAAGAGGACTAGGAACCACTACCACTACTACCACTACAGAACCCAAACACTTGAGAGTGTTTGGGACCCCTCTTCCCTCTTACCAAAGTGGAGCAGAGTCATGGAAGTCTCTCACTCAACAACTTCATATTCACTTCCTAATCTGTTCATGTGACTGCACAGCTCTGCTTGGCTGCTGCCTTGAAATCAAACCCTGTGAAATCATTATACTTTCAAGGAATAAAATACACATTATTCTAATGTCACCAAGTGATCTTTCCCTTATATGCACATAAGCTCCAAAAGGCTAAAACGCTTAATATGGCACTCAGCTCAGTACATGAAATGGGAAAAAAAAACCCCAGAGAATTTGTGGAAAGGCAGGAGTAGAGGGAAGAAACAGTATTCTTAACACCCTGACTAGAAAATTGTGGATACAAAAGGATTTTTTGTGTCTGACAGAAAATATGGATGACCTAGAAAAAAGAAATTATGGATCTTCTAATCTACGGCTACTGTTACTATTCCCAGGAGAGCAAAATTCAGGAATATATGTATTTCTTCTGAATTTGATTAAAGCTGATTTCCCCACAGTCATGACTATTCATAGGCTTCAGTCTGCAAAAGCACAATCCATTGATTTAAAATATACCTTGCAAAAGAACTTACAATAAAAATTAAAATATGACATTTCTAAAAGCTTGATAAAATGTTTGTGATAACTTGTGAGTCCTGCGGAAGATTTACTCACAAAAATATTAATGAAGGTACAAGTACAGAAGAATTTCTCCCCAAATTATCTTTGATTCTGATACAAGCTATATTGAGAAAGACCTGGAAAGAGACAAACTGGTCAAATGGAAGTTATTTTTGTGCAATTAAGCTGAGAAAGATTTGTGCAATTAAGAGTTGAATTATCACTTTACATGGAAAATCAATTGATTTTCACCTATCTGTTTTCTAGTCTTATCCCACCTCTAAGATAGTGGAAAAAAACCCAGAGATCTTGACAATATCTCTTGTCTTATTTACGCTCTGGAGATTTTGCTTCCTACAAGTGTAAAGACTAAATAGCAAAGTGTTCATTTACCACATCATCTTGTCATGATCTACCAAGCAGTAGAGAATATTTTTAAACAGGTAAGTTTAACATGCTGGAATAAATTCAGACATAAAGTCACTACCAAATCTGTGTGAGATAAATACAACTTGGCATTTATCAGAAGAAAAGTGTTTTTCAGGAAATCTGGACGTAGGAAAGTAGTTTGATTTAGATTACCAAATTTTTGCTTGTGGCCATGCTTTTTCATTTTCAATGAAGTAAAGTGCCAGCTTCTAAAATGTTTTTAAACTGAAATTACATGCAGCACAAGCCATGAGCTTTAGCCTCGCTGAATTTTTTTCATGCCTTCATATCAAATGGCCATGAATCACATATAGTGATTGCTAGTGCATGCAAATAATCTTTTTTTAAGAAGGTTGAGGATACCATGCAAGAGATTAAGATGCAGTACAAGAACAAAATCAGCTCCTTAAAGTTTTTTTCTTAATGGGTATATGAGATAATACACTTTATGTTAAAGCAAAACTTTCCAAATGATTAAAACACTCAGGATATTCAGACACCTTTGTTTATTCGGTTCTGCTGTGTGTAAAAAAAGGTTTAGGAAGGAGGCAACTTACAGGAAAGGATAAATAAACCTCCATTTAACATAAATAGTCTACATATTGCATTTGCTAGTCTAAGTCTTATGTAAGGTGAGACTGCAAAAACAATGTGAAACCTAAGATATGAAAGTTATTGCTGTAATATGGCACATTATTGAAGGACATCCTCATGTTACAGTGAGCCAATTTCTCATTAACGCCGTGTGCATAAGCCAAGTTCTTACATTCCATTGTTGTAAAAGCATTAGACATCAGCTCTGACAGAGTTATGAAAAGCAGCAAGGATCTGGTATACATTTGCTATACATTTACCTCAGTGCACACAGACACTCACGCGTGTATTGCTGCCTAGATTTTTTTTCATAGGAGGAAGAATATCCCTCTAAATTCGAATTCATAACCATTTTAGGCCATATCCTTTGGAGCTTGGAATAGTTTCTGGCAGCAGAAGCAGTATTGTTTCATTTTGTAAAGCCATATTCAATACACCCTGTGTATTATCTGTGGCATAAACCTCCTTGACTTTACAAACATCTCATGGTGCCTTTGAGAGAGAGCAGTAAAACAACATAAGCAAAAGCAACACATTTTTAGATGTTTCAATCATATGCACCATTGTGATGGGAAGCAAAAAAAACCCCAACAATCCCAAACAAAACACCACAGAAAAATACCTCATGGTAACCATTTTGCAGATGACTCCCACCTTGCTGCAGTTCAGCTCACAAGGGTGGTTTCTCTTTGCTTGTTTGCTTTTAACTATCATACGGGAACGGGACGGATACCTACGGACTTTCTCACCACCAAACTGCTATGGACAAATACTCCTTCATAGCAGTGGCAAAGACCACAGAGCTGGCCAGGGTGGGCTGTTCTTCTCTGTCTCCTCCTTTGACACAGCACCGCTAACACAAAAGCTTTTGCTTTTAGTACAGGTCATGTCTGTAGTAGAGAGTTGTGCTTAAAAAGCTGCTCTGCCATAGCTATGGCCTTAAAGGCTCTTTAATATAGGCAGCAGTGCTCTCATACTGACTTTTCTGGTTACTGCTGTATGTACTGTTTTTTGATGGAAGCTGTATCTCAGTGTGCCTCTCAGATCTCTCAGTTTTCACTTGATTGTTAATTCAAAGTGAACATAATGCTTGTGGAAGTGCCAGAGGAATAGCTCTAGGATGCAAATTCATTTTCTAAACATTTTTAAATTTAATCAACGGAAAACTGTGTTATGGACAGTGATGTCATGTAAGCCAGAGTGTTTTGCTCATGTGTCTTAACTCCACTTCCCATTTGTTAAAGGTTTTGCATACTATTCATTCCTTCTGAGACAGCTTCCCTCAAATGTCTGATGTTAATTTAAAATCTGGTGTCATTTTAGCAAGTGGTCATTGGTCCATTTAACATAACCTATCACTGAGAATTTACAGACTGCAAACAGTAAATAACTGGCCCTTACCAGTAAGGACTTTTAAAAGATTGATTTAAAAAACATAACAAAAAATGTTTTAGAAGTTTTCTTCCAATCAGTATTGCAGAGCTGGACAAAATTAAAAGTCTATGAATATACACTGCATGAAACTAAAGCTCTCTGCACTGGTCCCTGGAACCTTGTAGTATGATTTTGGTGAAGCAGCAGTGTGTGATTATGAACTACATATAAATACAAATACTTTCATGACCATTTTAGGTAGCTCAGCTCCAAGCATAACTTGATGTGCAACAGTCTCTTGGTTTGCAGTCTAGACAACACTGTCAGCCTTTAAAATTTATTGCTGAACACTGTCACAAAAATGTGCCAAAATAAAATTTGCATAAAGGTTATACTGTAATGGCCTGGCAATCATCCCATCCTGTTCTGAGCTTGTTTTAAATACTTTTCACATTGTTTGAAATACATCATACTTCAGTCCAAACACAAAGGAAGTCTGTGGGAAAGCATTCTTTAGCTACCCAGATGGAGATAATATTTATGATACATATTTCTGTGAAAGCAACAGAGAAAATTCATGGTCATGTAACCACAATAATAGAAGTGCTTTATGACTACCACTTTCTACTAATTACCATAGATAATACACATAATATAAAAAAAATGTAAATCCAACTGTTTCCGTCCATTTATATTTTTGAGTTACATTTTCATTATGAAATGGTAAATTTAGAAAGCAAGTTTTCAATGTAGAAAAGAGACACAAATATTCATGACAGCCAAGAAGGTTTCATTTTTTTTCAAATAAATCATACTATTTGTTTTGCTTCACTTGCACCTCTTGCCAGATTCTTCCCAATGCCTTCCAAACCGTGACCATTTAATAGCAACGTGCAAATGCAGCAAATTCTTTGTGGTGAAGCAACTGTGGATTTCAGTAATAACTGCCCACTGTACTAATACTACATACTGTAGCTCTGAGTTGTGGGTAGGAGCTAACCTTTCAAGAAGCTGTTGTGGCTTAAGATCTCTCATCAATTTTTGATGGTGTTCATATTCATATTATGAGTTTGAAAAAACAGATCCCTGCTTTTCTCTAAAACCCTTAGAAAGTTTGAGAACCTTTAAAAAAAGAACAAAATCTTTTTAAAAAGTTCAAAAATTATAAGAGATGCAGATATGGAAAAAAAGCAAATCCAAATTTCACACCTGATAAAGAAGATTTTCGCTGTTTGAAAGATCATCTTTAAAAAGAGATTATCAGATTTCCAATATTTGCATTTGCCATTGTCCTCTACAAAACTAAGAAAATAATTTCCTAGATGACAAGATTATATTATTCCTCTCTGTATGTGAAAATGAAGCTACTCTGGCATAAGTGCAAAGAACACAGTAGGTCCACTGACATGCATTAACGTGTTTTTAATGTCTAGATTTAAGCAGTGAGGAGCTGGTCTTCCATGACCAGAATGAAGAAGTGAAGCCTTGGTCTTCTACAACCATACAAACAGCATTCATACTGTCCACACTTTCAGAATTTCTAACGATTTCTCTCAGTTTGAGAGGGCAGATTTTTTCCCTGGTTGTTGGATTCCTCCACTAGAATATTTGCAAGATGACTATATTTAAAAATAATCAATGGGAAAAAACCCCGTGGGAAATGAATGCATTTGTATATCATATTTTGCAAAGGAATAATTAAAGGTATTCGACTTGGAAAATCACCAACTTTTAAAGTTGTCTTCATTCTCTGACTGACACAGATTTGCAGACTGCATCTCAGAAACAGGTAAACTCAATTTCCTATTGCAAAATCAGGGTACAACAAAATGCACATATCCATTTTTAATTAAGACTTCCATCACATTCCTGTTGTTTTTATTTGTGCTTTTACTTTCTATGCTTGCCTTTCCTATGTTGACCTGTCTGAGTTATTTTTGCAATGCAACATTAACAAGCCTACATCTTACTACTTATGTAGCAATAGTGTAGATTGAATAACTATGAAACCAGCTTCTATAAAATAGAAATAATAAAACCACTGAGTCTTTAAAGCTAGATTTAAAAAAAAATGTAAAAAAGAATTAATAATTAAATTATTCCAATTCAAACAAGACAGAATTGAGGTAAAGGGACATTAATACTTCAGAAAGACATACTTGTGACAGGGCTAGAAACTTGGTCTCTGGTATATTAACAACAATAAAATAAGAAAAGTATCTACAGTGTTGGATACTATTGTTCACAACAAGCTCACACTACTTTTAAGTGCTCTGTTGGAAAGGATTATACAACATGAATAGAAGAGATGGCATAGAGAAAGTTGAAAGAAACAATTTCGGTAAAACAGGTACCTCAAGGTTTTTTTGTGAAGCTTTCATAGTACCTCTCCCAGGTACCTTAGTGGGAGCTAGGAAGCAAAGCTCCACAGGTTTTCTGTGAAATTAATTTGCAAGGTGATACAAACAGAAGCTCCTGGAAGAACCTAACTAACTTGCCATAAAAAGCAGAGTTTTTTGTGAAACAAAATATAATTCCGATTGTAATGGAAGAGAGTCAGCCTTCACATCTCGTGGACATGCGTAATACTCAAGGAGCAAATATGGATGGAAAAGTTTGAATTCAAGTAAGCAATCTTTTTTTAAATCACATTTATATAATTATAATTGATGAAATAAGAAATGAACTTTATTGCAACAGGAAATGTAAAACCATGTTTTAAAACCTCACAGCTTTCCTGTGGGGAAAAGACACTGTTCCAAAGGCCTGAGTTAAACTCAGGTAACTTTCTGCCTAGGTTTCTTTTGACATTTACTGCCAGTCTTCTGATAATCTTGTTCTTAAATTAATTTTCATCTTATTGACACTGACAGCTGTCCTTATGCTGACATTAGCTGAGTCCTTAACTATCTTTCACAAATCACAAAACATTTGATCTAGAAATCTGGATTAAAGTAGTAGCAATAACAGTAGGCATTAGGAATAGCCCTGACTGTTGTATTCTTTGGTCTTGCAGGAATGACTTTGAGATAACATCAACTGTTTGAAACTGGAAAGCTTCTAAGCAGGCAACCATGAAGAACTGCAAGTAGTAAATATGAAAAACAAAAGCCCCATAAAACAGAGATGAGGAATTTGTACATCAAAAATGGCTGATTTCAGAGCAATAATTTTTTTTTTTACAATCTGAAATATAAAACATAGGAGACCAAAAAAATTTAATTATTGCCATGAATGACAGATTTTCAGTAAACTTGTTTACTTGCAAGTGTAAAGGCATGCAGGTGTATATACCCTACCCAAACTAAGAAAACAATTGGTCAGGTAACTAAAAATTTTGACGTGTAATTGTTTATTTGTGTATATTAATTATTTTCTTTCTGACATTCAGATATTAAACTAGATTGTATCCCAGCAGCCCAAATACATGTGAGGAACATTTCCTGCATTTACTCTGGATCAAATCAGAATCTATTTCTTGTAGGTTTGTGTATAGTGAGTGAAAAATCTGTTTATCTTTTCACAATTTTTTTTTCCCTACTCAAACTTAAAGTACTATTTTGCTAAGGTAGCTTTGGATTGAATTTTTGGTTTAAAATATTAACTACAAATACCTGAGCCTTATTTAAATGCATCTTAATAGTAATTCTATCTTTTTGCAAGCAGAATGAATTTTTATCCTCTATCTCCACCTCTCCTTAAATGTAGGGATATTATAATCCCCTATGAACTGAACCCAATGCTACTTCCTTTTATATATGGTGGGTTTATTGATTCTTTTTTTTCCCAGAGTCCTAGTCACTTTGTGTTTTATTAAAAATAATTGGTGATATAACATTATCCTACAGGAGAGAAATGAACAGTCACAGATGGTTTTTGTAGCTGTTTTCTTCCCATTTATATTGAATGATCTCTAGGAACAAAATCTGAGGGAGGGTGGAAGAACAATGAAATATAGGGAACAAGCCAAAATTTATTTTATAAGTGGAGTTTGTTATGTTTCACTTTTTTTTAAACTTCATGGATTTTTACTCAAACTATTTAGACTCACAGTTCATGATGTCGACTTTCTACTCCTTTACTGATCCATCATTTAAGAGAACTGTCTTAGCTTTGTTTTAAAAATTGTGTTTACAAAATGCTTATTATCATTGGATGCAACAGCACAGCTGTGATTGTGTTTGGGAAGAGTGGGGAGAACTTACTGCGAAACTTTATTCCTCAATCCATCTTTTTATGCTGATGCTGAATAAACTAGCTCTTTTTTTGTGCCGAAAAAACCTGAAATTAATTTGTTAGAGTTCTGCTGCATTTGTGCACCTCCTCAATATGCCCTAGCAGGGATTTTCCTGGCTTTGTCTAGGCTCAATGAGATGAGCAGCTTGGAGAAAGCATAACATGGGGCACATGCAAAAATCTGACAGATTCTTTACGAGATAATGGCCATTTTCTTCCATTTTAAAATCAGTGTATAATAATTAAATAATCTCCTTTTGCTGATATTCTCTTAATAGTTGGTGCTCTTCTGTTTTGTATGATACTGTTCTCTAAAAGCTCTGTTGCCTTATACATATGAACATACATGTGAGCTCTTTTGATACCCCAAGCATTACAGTTTGCTCAAAAGTTCCAAAGATTATTCCATGTACAATTCTCAGGTGAAGTGACTATTTTAAAATCTAAATTTATTTAACCCAGAAAAGCACACAGAAAGATCTTGTTGGTGTATCCATATATAGTTAATCCATTTATAGCTTTTGCTATCCTGAACCTTTAATAACCATCAACTTCATATTGTAGATGAACTGAATTGATTGTCAGTCAAGAGAAAAACAGGAAAGCTTGATTACTGTGTATCTTTCAATTAGACCTAATACCATTATCTTCTCACAATTAAATTCAGGTCCTTCCTATTTCCGAGCTTTAGGAAGCCCTTCTGAGAAAGCGATGGAAAAGAGAGTGCTGTGTATCCACCATCTGAACCCTGGTGACTTGAGGGAGCAAAGAATGCTGCAACAGCTGGACGTGTTTGCAGAAAGCATCTTCAGTGTCAGTACATCCATCATGACTAAAGCAATTTACCAAAATGGAGTTAGTGCTGGTCAAAGAGGCTAAACTTTAAGCCCTTAAGCCCTCAAGCCCTCAAACCTGCATCCATCTGCAGAGCAAGCATATCAGATCCACACTCTCACCTCAGCTCCAGTTTGAAGACAGCAGATCTAAAGATAAGAGGGAAGGTCATGCTCTATTGCCACAATTAAAAACAGTTTAAAATATGTTAACGAGGAACAGATTTGCAGAAGAATTTTGTACCAGCAAGAGCAAAATGATGTCTACTTGAAGGTCCTAAGTTTTAACTGTCACAAAAGTGCCTGAAAATCAGCACCTTTCTATGATCACACCAGCTGCTACATCAAGGTTTGGGTGCCCAAATACCATCTCCATGCAACTTTTCCCATATTCTGACGTTTATGGACACATATTTATGTGCAACTATAATTGACGCTGAGCATTAATCAGACAGTGGTGTGTTTTAGGCCTTAACTGCACTATTTGAACTGTTGACCTTGAAAGAAAAGGTTTTATATACCATTCCCAATCCCTTAAGTCTTCCTGTCACTGCAAAGCAAATACTTGGCTTTTATGGATGGATTCAGTTTCAAGTCTGCAGTTTTTCTAATGTTTTTTTAAAATTACAAAAGTGGCTTTCAGGGGAAGTTTGTAAACATAGGCACATTTTTCATTGCACACTATTGCCAAAACAGAGAGGCTTTTGTAAAATAGTGCATGGTTAGATATAAGTGATAAAATCCTATATGCTGGAATGTTGTTTGTAGAAGTGGCCTACAAACTTAGAGATAAATAATACCACAAACAATAGCAGATCATCTCTTTTCCCTTTTGCCATACATTTTACAGTGGTTGGCAAAGATTTCTTTAACCAAAGTGGTACAGGGTCGCCTTCAGATTTACAGACTCCAACCCCTTTTACATTACACAAAACTGTGCAGTTGCTGCAGCTATGTAATGCTCAACATTCCTTGAATAAACTCCTTGTTATGTTCATCTTCTTTCTTAGTTTTTCTCTCCATTAGTCTCAGGGGAATTTTTATAGTCCGTCTTTTAAAACATTTAATGGCACAACTACAAATCGCACATACATTCTCAAATATGATTCTCACGAGTGTACATTTAAAAGATGAGTACATGACCTCAAACCAAAATACAAGGATATACATGGAAACTAGCATCAAATCAAAGCTATTGAAATATATCATGCTGCATTTTGCTAACAATATGAAATGTACACATCAAAATCAGTAACTTAAAAAAAAAAGAAAATGAGATGCTAAAGTGGAGCAGCTGAAAATATGGTTATAACAGTCAATTAGTTCTCAAATATGATGTTAATTTGGTTAATTTTCTTCTTTTTAACTTGAACTATTTTCTACAGATAGATAAGCTTTGCATTTCTGGTACTGGTAGTCAGGTTTTTGTTTCTTAATTGTAACTCTGAGATATACTTTCTGCAAGATAGTTGAATGGTTCCTGCATTCACTGTGATTGCATGATCTACCAAAGGAAGACTGGCTCTGAGGGCTTCTGAAACCTTTGGTAAAAGTTGCTTAGAGCTTCCAGCCATATCAATCCATTGTTACTATTACCAAGGAAGCAATGGCCAGCAGCTCAGGATGCTGTGTTGGCATAGAATGCTTTGGATATGTGAATTTGTGCTTTAGTGAAACAACTACTGAGGCACTGAAGCTGACAGAAGGAAACTTACACAATTAAGAGAAACCAGATGTATTAAAGAAACCCAGACAAAAGAAGTTGGAGGATGTCAAATTAAAAAAGGCAGAGAGAAGTAAACAATTACAAATTGGTTATTAGCTAAAATAAGCAGCTTAACTGGGAAAACCAGACTTTAAGATGAATTCCATCATGCCACAATCAGCACATCTCCTTCCATTAAAGCCAATGGGAGTTTTATTGCCAGGGAATCTGTCCATTAAAATTTTGTAATGATACCCTTCCTTACTCTGCAAAGACAGTGAAACTCTCTGGTTGCTTTAAAATTACAAAACATTGTTTCAAACTCAGCAATACTTGTTTTTGCAAGAACATATGCTCATGGGGCTGAGCTAAAACTCAAAGAAATACTGCAAAGAGTTTCCACTCTTTTTTCTCTTTTAAAATCTTGTTGCATTTTCCCCTTTTGCTCTTTTTTCAATAGGGCTTCCAAACCCCTGGATGGAACCTGTTTTCCTAAGAGAAAACAGATAATAATATTTGATAGCAGCAGAAAACCAAAAATAAAACCAAACCCATAGAAGACACTTACTCATTTATCCTTGGACAGTATAAATGAAATATATAAAATAATATATATAAAGTGAATAAAGGTACCATCCAAATGCATAGCTCAGCCATTTACAGACCTTAAAAAAAGCTCTTAAAACTTAGTTGTTGTATAGACATATATGTCTCCAAACTGTTTGAATCTGACAAATTGATGAAACAATCACTTCTTCCCTCCAATGAATTAGGCAGAGTATCACCATCATAAGAAAGTGGGGGGAAATATTTGAAAAAGTCTCTGCAGTTTACAAGCATCCTACCTTTCTTTTGCGCAGTTTCACTTGATTGTCTGAATATTCATGTGTGGTCAAATGATTCCTTACATGTAAACACTGAATATCTTCTGCTGAACTGACATTTGAAAGGCATTTGTTTTCAGGGGCCACTTGAGGTTCTGTGAAACCACTTTCATCCAGACCATTTTCCACTGCCGGGATGTGAGAGCAAGCAGAAGATTGCATAAGGCAGTTGCTGGATTCCGTTGCTGTACAGAGCTGTCTATCACTACTCGTGTGTGATTCAGAAGAAATCCCACTCTCCACCACATTGCACTCAGACTTTCCAAGCCCGTCTTTGAAAGCATCAGATTTCCGGCGCTGTTGTGCAATTACAGCAGTATGAAGCAGCTGCTTCCCAGGCATAATAATTTCTTTCACATTTGGAGAATTAATACAATTTTCTTTCTGTACATCTACTACTTCATTTAAGCCTTCATAATTACAAAGCTCCGGGCTTTGGCCAATACTGCCACAAACATCTTCTTTTGTCATCTCCTCTTTAGGAACTGTGTCACAGCCAGGCTCCTCCCTTATATCTCCAATTATTCCAGATGATTCAGCTGCCTTGTTAGCCTCTGTTATTGGTACTGTCTGTGTTAAGGAGCCTGCTCCATTTAAACTCTGTGCTTCACCTCTTGCTTCACTTCCTACAGCAGTGATGTTGTAATTAACACTATTCAGGTTGAGTGCAGAGTCATCATCATCATCAGACACATGGACTAGAGTTTCTGTGCTGGCCTCCAGAAAATGTTCCTCGTCCTCATGGTTGTCGTTTTCATCCACCTCCTTTGAAACATTTCCCAGCTGCTTTTCAGGGAAGCCAGTCAGCTCTCCACTATAGCAGCACTCTGGAAACGAAGCACGTTTTTCTTTCCGGTCCACGCTCAAAACCTCATCTTTTTCCATACTTGTCTGCAAGTTATCAGCTACAAGTCCGTGACGACATGCTGTATTATACTCCACAGACTCCAAAGCCAATCCCATCCACTGGGTCACATGCTCTTCCCAGCTTTTCTTTCTGATTGCTAGAGACATGTCATAACAGTTCAGCAGCAGACTGCAACGTACCTTCCACAGAAGAGCAGAGGAGATGTCATGGCTGCTGTGCACTGCTCCAGAGGGAGACAGGGTTTCATCATTTTAACATCTGCAAGAAATAAAAAAAGACTGTGTTATTGAATCAATTCCAAATAAAAAAAAGAAAGGGAAGGAACAGTTTAAACAAAAGTGTAAAACAAGATAAGACTGTGGGACCAGAAGGACAGGAATTTAAAAGACTGTTCTGTTTAAAGTTTTAATACTTTTCATACAAAACTTGACAGCACTAATAACTCAGTATAACTTTTTTCTGATTACTTTCCAATATTAAGTAAACAAAAATATTATAAATAGGCACGTGAACAAGCAAGTAACTCCAGAGCCAAAATTTAACAATAAGCTTCTCTTAACTGTATCTCTCCTAAGATACTAATTTCAATGGATATAAATAACACTATATCATAGGGCTGCTTTGAACACAAAGTTACTCTTATTTCTTCCTCATCCACAGATACCTGTGGAGTGCAGAATTCTGGTTGTTTCCCAAAAAGGCTGAACAGAACTTGAGGATTATTCCAGATTTACCGAATATATAAACCACTTGTTTTCTGAGTACATTTGGTCCATTCAGTGGCTCCCATTTTACTTGTTACTATTCATTCTCTTCAGGACAAGTTGTAATTACAAGTGTTACATGAAACTGCAAAGTAAATCAGTTGTTGTGTAGTAATAAATTAAAAAGTAAACCATAGCATAATAGCTAAGTTTGGGTTGGAAGGGGCCTTAAAAGGTTATACCCCATAAAACACAACATTAGGAAAACTAATTTAAGCTTTTGATGTATTTTCTCATTCAAATACATTATAAAACCTGAAAAAAACCCCCTTGCTCAATATATTCATGATCTTCTAGTGTAATGCAGAGAGGAACTCATTTAGGACAGGGCTCTCCAGAAGGGTAGCTTGTGAGACAGTGTGGTTGGCTGTAGCTTTGCTGCTCAGCTGGACTGCCCAGCTCTGCCAGAGCCCACTGTCCCTGCTTGGGTTTCTGTGTGGTGAATTTTCACTGACTGCTGCATTAGGTGTTCTGGATGATGGCATTTGAGATACATTAATATTGTGTCATTGCATGTGTACATTAGCACAAAGAAAATATCTCATATTAAGTTATGAATTATAAAATAAAATTAGCAAGTTTGTCGTCAAAGAAGAAAACAAAACCTCTGGCTCATAAAACGCTAGAAGTTCAAGGAGCAGACGCTTCTACTTTTCATTACCTACATAAGAACTGTCAGCACTTAGCATGGATCTGGTTATTGATTTCAGCAATAAAGAAGATTAAGTAGCGAGTTTGTTCTGGGTCATTTCAGTCCACTAAGGCAAATTCTGATTGCCCACCAGGCCACAAAGCTGCCTTGACAAATCACATGCCTGAAGGTATAAAAGTATTCATCTTGAAAGAAATGCAGAATTATGCCTGGGCAACTGAACCTCCGTAAATTATGTCTTGACAAACTGACTTTCAGGATAGACTTGTACACACTCCTAGATCTTTAACCTTCTTTTAGGAATGGCAAGCTTCATTTCACATTCACATTTTCCACCGCTGTGGAGACTCTGCTAAAAAAGAACATATATTCATAAAGTAAGAGAATTCCACATACAAGTCATTAGTGTGTGGGAGGCTGAGCAAAATGGAAAATAACACACGGAGCCAGGCCAAAAAGATTATCTGCTTTCAGAGGCAAAATTTAGTAGTAAGAAGTTAATACAATTTTATAATTATCTCTTCTTTTCTGGTAAAATATGAAAGCTAGCCTAAATATTAAAATCTAAGGTCAAATTATTGTATAAATTTGCAGCATATTTGCATTCTTATTCTGATTTCATTTCATCTTAACATAATTCTTCTATTTCTAAGTGTGTGTGGTCCAAAATTACCAGTGTGGAAACTCTATAATGATAATACTTTTAGCTTCTGTTGCACCTTTTCCTGATGGACACTAAAGCTCCTCAAATCAATGAAATTAGTTTTATAGCCACCATTATGTTTTGTTTTGATCTGTGAAAAGAGGCATGTTTACTAGAAGGTGCTCAATGATTTCTACTGTGCTCCATGAGCAATGTTTGGAGTTGCACCTGGGTGCACTTCATTTGCAGCTTCCCTCTCTCTCCCCGTACCAGGACACTAGCCCCATCAACTTTACAGAAAACGAAGCATGGTTGCTACACCCATATAGGCAATTTTCTGACAACAATCAAGAAAAGACACTAGTAATGTTAAGGGTAAAAAGCAAAAAAATGCAACTTCCTAATGACATGCATGCATCCACCTACCTAATATTTAGTCTGCTCTTAATGTGCAGAAGGCAGGCTCTCAGAGAGTTAATGGGTGTGTGTTATTCTTGCTGCTGCTAAAAGGAGTTACACGTGCGCAGAAAGGGGAGAACAGATCCCTTACTGTTTTTCATTTTTTGGGTATGGTGAGTTATGTTTCATGAAGGATGAAAACCAAATAAATTTTACTTTAGGAACCTTTCTGTTTTACTTGCGTTATCAGTAGTTTTGGCTGCCTCATAAACTGCAGAAATATTATTAAACAGAAGAATATAAAACACTTTGCTTGAAATGCAAGACAAATAAATACATGACATGGGTGCTTTCATTGTTCTCTAACATATGAATGTACGTTAGCACTAAATATGAAAAATCTACCGTACATATGCCACCTTTCCAGGCAGCTTCACCTACCAATTCCTGAAATCCCCTCATTCCCATGGCACATGAAGGAGCCCATACTTTGGTGACAGCTTACTTTTCTTCTGCTCCCTCTCCACTCCTCAAAGACTGTGTTAAACAATTCAGCTTAGAAATTATTTTCCTGCTCTAATTGCTTGAAACTTAGGGGCCAACAAGAAACTTTTTCTTTTCTACCACTTTATTCAGGACAACCTATTTCCTTTCACTCACATGCAAGCACATAAGCTGTGCCTTGGAGGGTTGACTGCTCCAGACCTCTGAATAAGATTCTCTGCCCAAGAACAAAGTGAATTGTCACTTTGCAGAAAAAAGTGTTCCTGCCTAGATCACTACTTATCTGCAGCTGCTGCTCACTTTTTTGCTTGACATGCAGCATCTTTTATCCTCTGAGAAATGCCCCTCTCAAGTCAATTTTGCCTTTTGCCCGAGGGGAGAAGTGTCCCCCTTTCTCACTTTCTATTCTTGCCATGACGCAACTAGAAACCTTTATATCTCATTTCTCCAGAATTTTAAGACAGTCAGATGAACCATTATCAGTAGGTTCTCCTATAATTAGATGGTCTAACATTTCTCTTCAATTAGGATTCCTGTGATTTTTTTTTTCTGAGAAAGTCATATTAAACTGTTTGCAGCAGGCTTTTGAAATTCAGACAGAGAAATGTCTTTATCTCATTAAATTCCATTTATTTCTTTATCTCATAAAATTCCATTCAGATTTGGCTGTGCCATGCATTTTTCAAGATACATTTTACCTTCTCAAGGTAACATGACAGTCTACAAGAACTATCCTATTTTCCAATACCTATGAGTGACACCTGCAAAAGCAGCCAAGGCTGCAGCAGAAAGAACTATGTCTTGGAGCTAGAGTGGAATGGAAAGGGAAGGGAGGAGACTTACTCGAATGTCTGGGTCTGTGACTACCCAGACCTGTCGGAGCAGCTTCCCTTCTGGTGCTTAGGACAGGACACAAAAACATCCCAGTTACAAGAGTGGGGAGGCAAAGACACACAGCCAGGGGTCTCTGGTCCTGCATCTCATCCCTCAGCCTTCCAGGACACGAGTGGACCCGTTTTTCCCAGAGTGGAAGGAAGGGGTTAGGAGTGAAATATGCAACAGTAGCAGCCAGCACACAAGCCAAGTCAGTGAACCCCGAGCCATTAGGATGGAAGGGCTGCAACAAAAGCAGGCGTTAGTAGGACACTGCTGTGCAAGGCACCTTGGTGGCATCCCCGTACAGCCAAAGCAAGGACTGCCACCGACCCAGGTGTGACAACCCTGCTGCCTTCACCAGTTCCACCACACTGGAAATTCATTGCACCATCCACAACCTTCATGTTGCAATAAATAGAAAAGCTTTGGAAGGGAGAAAGTTGCAGTGAACACAGGAGAGTTTATGAAGTCTGTGACAGGAAACTTTCTGAAAGGGCAACCCAGGCAGTACAGCCCCACCACCATACCAATGCAATTAAGTTTTTGCTAATGCTTTATACAGATGCAAATCTTTTCTGAAAAAAAAAATAGGCAAAGCATTAGTTTATGGACTCAAATGAAGATGAAAGACCGTTTCATTACATTTTTTACATAGCAGGAATATGTAAGCAACAGACATCAAGCAGAAATATTTATTTTGTTATCATTATTTTATCTTCATTGGTCTGTGACCCCAGTCAGCAAACTTTGTTTAGGGAAGTCTAAGTGAACAGGGTCTGTTTCCTATAAACTCATCTCACATCTTCCTGGTCTGGCTTACACACTGTACTTTCAGTAACTCCATACCAATCTCTGAGACAGAATGTTGTTTACAAATAATTTGAGATAAAACGTAAGCCTCTAGGTCTTCACTCAGCTATTTATTTTTTTAAAATCTCCTGCTTTTTAAAATGTCATCCTTCATTCTCTAATTTCCTGGACACACACCACCCTTTGGATTTTACTGAAGTGGAGGCTCACATTGTCTGCCTCCTAAAGTCTCTGTATGAGCAGCATTTTTAGTGCAGGGTTATAGACCATGCTAAACACTGCTGTCCTAGAATAGAAATATAAGGATGTTTTGCTGTGGGGTATTAATCTAGTGAATACCAGATCTATTTTCCCTAATTTCTTGCATATAAAAAAAGACAATAATGTATAATCAAATACTAAAAACCTGTTTGAACTAAAATTTTTTAAATATTTACAATTTTATTCTAAAAATAAAAAAAAGCATGGTACTCTTAAAGCAAGTACATCTTCAAAATGAAATAATAATAAAACAATTGAAATATTTTATATAACTTTTATTAGTGAGGTATGAATGTGTATGCATGTGATGCACTTATAAATGTGACCATAGATTAGTAATATAACTGTTACTAATTTTTGTACAGCTAAACACAAACATATTGTAGTAGAGTCTTTTCACACGATACTTGTCCTCTTTCATGAGATCTCTTAGTGTTTGTTGTCAGCCATGAATCAGTGGATAGAAATAGAGGGACATAGCACTAAGTGCAGCATACTTGCATAAGTGCAAATAGTCCTACCAGTATAGACTACCATATAGGATTTGAAAATTGCTAGCCAGCTATAGATCAAACAACAAACAACAGATAACACCCCCCTCAACAACTGTGAGGAACAGACTCGTATTGAAGTATCTATTAGAAGAGATCCTAGGACAAGAAAAAAAAGTAATCAGGAACCAAATGTTAGAATTGCATAACAATACTCAAATGAGGTGTTACTGAACTTGTAACTCTGAAAGATATCCAAGTTACCCTCGCTGCACACAGAAAAGAAAGGGAAGACACATGTAGAGGGCGCAAATCTGGGGAACTGCAAGAGGGATGTTCTTCCAAGCTCATGGAAATTGCCTTTCGAGTCAGAAATGAGCTTTACATGAGGGAGAGTGACAGCCAGAAGGGATCCTGAGCAGTGACAGGAGGAGGTGTGGGAAGCACAGCCTTTCTAGGATAAGGGATAGACTTTTTCCAATCTTTTTCTCTCTGATCACTAAAAGGAAGAGGAAGCAGAGGTCCACAAAATCCCCATCTCTTTACTAGGCCTCATGAGTGGTATGTCCACAGAGTGAGAAAGCGGGAGGAACAGGGGGAATTGCTATGCACACTTAGCCTTAGGATGCTGTGAGCAATGACTGGATGCATAAAAAGCTGGTTTAAAATCAAATCAAATAAAGACCACTTGGTCCTAAACTACATACTTGCAAATATGATTTCCATATGCAGTTAATTGGCTAAAAAATTTAATTAAGAATGAAAATAAAAATAAAAAACGTCCAGAAACTAAACAGAAAATCAGAAGGGAAAATATGTGATGGATTTATTTTTTTTCATAAAGAGGGAGACTATTAATAGATTTGTGAAGGCAGCTATTAGAACCTGTGCTTTTTAGATTATTCAGAACAAGAAAAGTGTGAAATGATGAAATTCGTTAACTTCACTCAATTGCAGTGGAGAACTTGGAGGTAGAATTGCATACAAAACCCTCTGTTACTAAATAAAAAGGCATGCAGTGATTAAAAACATCCCTTCTACCTATAAATGCATATTAAAAATCTCTATTATATTGGCTACCAATCAGGAAAAAATCCCAAGACTAGGTCACTGTGGATGTTAATCTGCAACTGAATTTCAAGCTCAGTGAAAATTAGAAAATATATAGCACAATAGGCAAAGGAGAGGCTGTGCATACAGTGGCGTAATAAAATAATATTTTCTAAATTCTCATTGTGCAATAAACTGAAAACTATATGTAATGATGGTAATTTCATCTCAGAAAGAGAAATAGAGAAGGAAAATGTATAGCAAGAAACCATAAGGATTAAAAGTATGGTATAGCTTCTGTCTGAAAAGCCATGAAACACATGAACATTTCCTGTCTGGGAAAGAGGATTTAGAGCCATATAAAAATCAACCGTATCGTGAAGAAGGAGAACATTTGTTCATTGTGCCTCATACTATAGGAATTTGCAGAAGACCAAAGTAGAAAGAGAAAGCAGAAATATTAAAACAGAAAGAAGAATATTTTTTTTGCTTATGTAAGTAAATAGAAGCTATAATATATAGTAAATATAAATTATATACTTCAAAAAGTTTGCTATTTCTGGTCTAAGAAATACCACACAAGAAGGTAATCAAGCCATGTACCTGAAATCATTCTTCTAACTTGATAAGGATTTCCTCTTTCCTTCAGGGATCAGTTTCATTATCCCTTTAGCAAACTGGGTTTTTTTCTGCTTTACAGGTTCAGACATATGTCATATATGCTTGTTATAGTTTACTGTAAATGAACCTGCCTAATACATTTAAGGTTGTTAATGTCCTCCTTTCTTTAGAAAGTATTTAACATGTTACAAAAATTGTGATACTGTCCAGCAGTACCAAAAGATCTCAATACATTAGACACCACAAGTTAAAAAGCCAAGTTGGCAAGTTTTTAATTTAGAGACATCAAAAGTCTTGCCTGTTTTGTGAAAATATTATTGGCTTCCAAGATACGAGCCTAAACTTTATCAATATGCCTTAATTTATTGCTAGAAAACATAAAACATCATGGAGTTGCTTTATTTTCTATTCCCCAAAAAGTAGCTGCATTACCAGTGCTCATCATCATACAAGGAAGAGATTTTAGTTGTAGCCAATATGTGATTACAGCAGGTTACAGCTTGGTTGTATTTTCATTTGGTTCATTTCCAGTGCTGAGCCTCAGATTAGCTGATACTCTTCCTCAAGGATGAGAAAGGGGAAGTGACTGGATCCAAACTGATCCAGAGTTATCCAGGTTTACTAAAGATCTATATTATTTGCACCAATTTAATTATCAATTAAAAACCAATTAAACACAAAATTTAAATACCCAAAATTATGGTTTTGTCCTATTTTGAATATTCAATAAAACAGTTAAATACTATTTTCTCAAGTATTTATAGCACAATTATACCACTTTACTGTAATTTTGTTAGTGACAGTTTAATATATTAATAATCAGCATTAAAGTCTTATTAACAGTTACGAAAATCCATTTCCTTCACCACAGCAACAGCCATCAAATTTATAACTGCCCACTAGAAAATAAAATGGTTTTAAGCCAAAAAATAATTTCTAGCATAAACTTTATAAGAAGAAAATCTGAGGCATGGTACCTAGCAATTCTGGTCTGTGAGTCGGTTGGTCTTCAAAATTTAGTAGTGTTAATGTTATTATTGATACTGTCTCGATTTCAGACTATAAATTTCTTGCTTCATTGTAATAAAAGTAATCTAAAGTGTAAATGTTTAAAGTCTTCTTTTTGCATAGGAGGTCTTCTATATGGAAAATTCATCATCCTTTCAATCCTCCCCCCAAATCATTTGAGCTCTCCATTCTGAGAGAATAGATCAGATAACGTAATTGTCAGATTCCTTACACCTCCTTTCACTCCCTAGTTTAACTGGAAGCGTCTTGAAAAGAAGACATGAAATGAGAAAAGGCTGTCCCATGGGATATGACAAGCCAGAAAACCATGGCTATTATTTTTGGTCCTGAATTAGGGTAATTTTTTCCCACAAACGGTTCCCCCCTGCCCCCACATAGAAGACTTTCCATTTTCTAGGCAATTCTAGTGAAAAACGAATTTTTTGGCTACAGGAGGTCTTTTTGAAAACAATATAAATTAACCAGATTGTATTCCTGTTGCCTTTTAGATTTAAGGTTTTAATATGGTGTTTCTATTTTTAAAAAAGTTGCTGGTGCCCATTATAGCCATGAGCTATGAAATCTGAGACACTATGGACAATGACTTTTGGCAACCAGCCTCCCTACTGAATAGTAGGGGGCCTGTTTTCATTCCTGGTGTAGACATGACTAAAAAATACTTTTACATTATTGTGCCTATACTTTGTACATAAAGAGATGAAAATTATTTCCCCCCATCAAGGAAAACAAATACTTTATCATTGAGAGTGTTCATAGAATGACTACTGAGATGACTGACTGTGCTTTTTGGTGGGAATGAACCATTTGCAGCATCATTTGGAATCCCATTTTGTTGCACCTGTAAAAAAGTACTGAGAGCAAACTGAGCAAGTATTTCTGGAATGTAGTTGAAGATGTGAAAAGCAAAAATTAATCAAAATGGCTGTTGTACCACTATTTCATTGAAACTAGAGAGAGAAATAGCATGTAATGCACACTGTGCTTTACAAAGCACCTTCAGTGTTTTGTAAATGCACCCAAGGACCTAATTAAGTCTACTTTCTTCAATGAAGGGAATGTAAAAATTTAATTTATTCCCCAGTTTTAGGTGAAATTTGGAGGAAAAAGGTCTGCACACAAACCTAACCCTAAAACTCACTGTTTTTCATTATAACATTCTTATTTTGGAATTCAGGAGACCTTTCAAAGGACTTTTATATAGAGTGTGTGTATCTCACCTCTTTATCCCCTTTCTCTCTGCCTCTCATAGGCATAATGTGAATATGACTGCTGTACTCAATAGACCTTCTCCACAGTATTTTCCAGAGTGCCTCAACTCCAAACTCATCAACCGGTCTCCTGATTTTATAATGATGCTCTCCTATGTATAACTATAGTCTCCTACTCAGCATCCATAGACTGCCTGAAAATATATGGTCAGCTCTGGAAATTACTTTTTCTGAGTACATAACTACAGAAAAAATAAAACAGACAACTTTTGAGCTCACATGGAGTTTTTCCATTTTTAAAAACTGATTTAGATCTATTTCCTTTACCAGCTACCAATGCTCTCACAACATGCAAAAGCTTTTTAAAATTCTATAACTATTAACTCAAAGTTTGGAAGTTGTCAGGAAGGCATTGATATCTACACATAGGTATTTGATGAAATGAAGTGTAAAATTGTCTCTGCATATGGATTCCTCAAAGCCCAGATTCTGCTGTGGGGGGTACAACTCTTAGAGACCATTCTTTCAGCAAAACCCTCTCATTTTAGTGCATTGTTATTGAAAAAAATCACCTCTCTCTGATAAAAGAGTGTTACCTGAAGATAAACAATTCAAGCAAAATGAAAAGGGATATCGCCACTTAGCTGCAGAAAAAAAAAGTCTAATAAATTTAACAGTACAACTTCCAGTGTGTGGAGGCTTTCAGAACTGCTCAAAAGTGGATGGTTAAGTGCTCCAACCTGAACCAGTGAATCCAAAGCAAGTCTTCCTTGCTCATTACATGTCTCTGTCACGTATGAGAAAATTCATAAGGAGGTCAAAAAAGCTTCATGTTTTGTGACAGTCTTAGCAAAGATGTTAATAATACAATATTATGGTTGTTGAATGCTCTTTAATAAGGTGCAATTACAAAACTTTAATAATGTAATCCAAACTACTTCAGCTAGTCAAATTTCTCACTGGTTCTTCTTGCTTCTTCCATTTTCTCTTAGCCAAAATTTCAGAATAACACTTTGTTCATACTACTCCAGATTCCCCTCACTTCTTAGTCTAATGATGTTGTCTATTTGAAATTCACCACCAACTCCCTCTCATCCCAAAATATTGGATTATAAAGCAAATTTTCCACAAGTACTGTGATGTTCAACTTGGAACGTTTATTTGTTCATTAAAGGGTGGTTGAGTTCTAGTGCGAAACTCTCACCAAAAAGATCTGCCTACCCTGGAAACCCCAGAACTGATGAAGAGTGAGCTAGAGGGTGGGGGAACAAGTAGAGATTCAGAGGTAGGAGAATTGTTTACAAAATTTCCTAATATTCAAGGACATTTCATCTAAACCTACCAGATTTTGACACAAGGTGCAAGGAAATACTGACAGGAAATACCACAAATCAGTGTAAGAAAATGAAGAGCCTAGACAAAAGTGAAGGCTGGAAGCAAAGAGCACATGGTATGAGTGAAATTGGTTTTAGTGATACATGCAGCCTAAGGCAAACCTCTGCATTCGTGTTCAGTGACTGACATACAATATGTCCCAGATATTTCCGGGCATTTCTCCCAGCATTTCTAATTTCAACATAAGTGATTTTCTTCATTAAAGACAAACAAGCAATTTTGGCAAAAGTGGATTTGAAATTATCTACAGACAGGGTCTTCTTAAATAAGTAGTACCTGAAAACATTGACAAATATAAGTGGTGAAATATGACAAAAACATATTAAAATTCAATATCAGTAATTATGACAATAAAATAATATTCACATATAGTATACAAAGGATTTGCATGTGAAAATTCCATATAATTTTAGTTTGGGGTATAATTGATGCATATATACACATATGCGTATGTATACATATACATATATATATGCGTACACACATATATTAAAAATATACCTGTATATAAAGCCAGTCTTAAAGACCTTACTAAGGTTTCACACTGATCATAATCTCTGGAGATATTCAAAGCCCAAATGCACAAGGTCCTGAGCAACTTGCTCTAGTTGACCTCACCTTGACTTGTTGGATCAAAGACCTCCAGAGGCTCTCTCCTATTAGGAAGGAAATCAAGATCTAGCCCATCTGGATATGTTATTTCAATTGCTCTGCCCTGCATGTTACTCCATTTTTGTCTTTTTGCTTTTTCTTTTGTAAGCAGAACAGAACACCAACAAACTCCCCATATTTTAATGTTTTTTCTCCAGACAAACAAACAACAAAAAATAGAACCAGATGAATAAAAGAAAAAAGGAGAATACTCTAAAATATATCTCCTTTTATGAGAAAAGAGAAAACCATTTGCATGTTGTCTTCTTCCTTCTGCTACTGCCCTCCTCAGGGAAGCTTCATAACAAAGAAGACACATTTCAGCAATAAAATTCTTCTTAAGAGCAACAGAAAACTATCATATAAAATGTGGCTTAACACTTCTAACAATTAAAAAAAAATAAAATTTAATTAACTTTTGAGACTTGTGAAAAAGAAAAAATGGTCATTTTTTGATTATTCCATCACCTAAAGAATAATTTAAAAATTGATTTTTTGATCAGCAATTGAACAGAATTACTGCAAACGTTGCCAATTTAAAACCTGCACACTGAAGCTGTTGTCTTTGCTTTTATTTTTCTTTTAGGAGGGTTTGCTTTGTGTTACAGAGATCTTTAATAATTAGGCCTAAATATACTAACTTTTTTTTCCAGTGTTCTGATTATGGAATTTAACATGAAAGTCAACAGGTACAAGGTTAAAAAGAAAGTAAGTTTGCAGGCACATAAATTTATGTTGAAGGAAGTCTACTTGACTAATTTCTATTACATGGATGTAACCACTTGCATTAATTTTTCTCAAGGCTGCAGATATAAATACATTACCTTCAAAGAGTCATTTGATATAACTGCTTGGGCTATTTTTTTGTCTCAAATTAAGAATATTAAGAATATTAGCATTTCTGAAGGAATTGAGCCAGATCAAAAAACTGGATGCTCATTTTCCATGTTCATTATTACTATATGTCTATAAAATAATTTTCAGAGTTTTTTTAGACTGTTTTTTGTGAATTCTTTTTCTTGAACAACATATCTTAAAAAACCAAAAGGAGGTTAGCATAACAGATAAATTAGACTAAGTAGAACCAGAAGTTGAACAGTGATTTGTCTCCAGTTCCTTTATTTAAACCTTCTAAATCAAATAGGCAGGCAACTATCTGTGTTACATTTTGTTATAGCCTACAAGAAACTTCAGAGTTTAATGAGAAAATACTCTCTGGGTTCTATTCTGTTGTCCACCCTGTAGTTCAACTGCCTCAGGTGTCAAGTATTTTCATTTGCAAGTGAGGTCAGATGAGGTCATTAAAACCCAGAAGTGGTGCTGCAGAAGATGACTGCTTGATATGGAATATTCTCTTCTGTTTAACTGGAATACTCACTAGTATTAAATACGTGCACACATACTTGCAGAAGCAAGTATGGGAACACAATGCAGTAAAACCCATGCAGGCTAAATCCTTTGAGATATCAACATTCCAGCACAAATTTCATGGGAGGGACAAAGAAACTCAGCCATTCAGATTCCTCTCAACTTCTCAGTCCCACCACCTAGATATCACAGCTCTCATAGACCAGAACACCTAACTGAGGAAGACTAGTCCATAAGAAAAGGAGTGATTGTGATTTTGAAATTCACCCCAGAATATACTCAGGAACAACTTGCTGCCTATCAGCTGTTCTCTGTCCCCTTCAGATGCACGCCCTTCACAACCCAGAGCCACTTCTGACCACCTTGAACAACTTTCTTCCACCCAAATGGCAGTAAAGTGTACAATTCTTAATCTATTGCAGAGGAGGTATTTGATCCCATTCTGGAGTATCTACTGGTCCTTCACATGCTTTCACACCACAGAGTCATCATTTTCTTACTCGCCAATCATTTTGAAAAATATTCAGTAAAAACACATTAAAAGATTCTTGAAATGCACGAACAGATGACTTCTCTTTGGTTACCATTCTGGCCAGCAATTATATGGAGCCTTAATGATGCACATAAGAAGGAAAGACTCTCTCAAATTACTTATAAGCAACAATTATCCTTTTAGGTTTTCAGGAAGACAAAGATTAATATACAGATTGACATGAAAAATGCTTCTGATATCCATAACAATGTCATTATTAAATCACACCTTTACATAAAATATTCATCCATTCACACATCAGTTAAAGATAATATCCTGAATTTTTTCTTAAACTCCTTAACAGCATATTCTTGTTATTCTTATTAGTTAAGTGTTTACTAGATTAAGAAAAAAAATTGAGCAAACCCATACATCCTCCCAAAAATTACAGTCAGCTGACATTTACTGAATCTTACTTTCCCTCTTCTAAATGCTAGCACAGCACACAGCAATCTGCGTATCTAGCCATACATTACTAAAAATAACCTAATTTAGCCAAAGCCAACAAATAACCTTGGAATTTCAGATTGACAGCGTACACATTTATGACTGTATTGTCGCTTATACTACAAATTTCATCTAGGACTGAGAAAAGGCTAAAGATCAAGCCCAGCAGAGATATAACTGATATATCTACCTAAAACACTCCTCATCATCATTACTGCTGGAGTAGAGGGAAAGGAAGGTATGGGGAGAGAAAAAAAAACATAGCCCTAAATGCCCTCCCTGTTGTAAATGAGGTGAAAAAAGAAACTGCTCATACATTTAGCTTTCCTGTGAATGTACGTTAAAAAATGTGCAAGCAAGACCATACAGCTCTATTTATATAAGAATGTAAATAAAGTTCAGCATATTAAGCATATTTTTAAAAGATGAAGAAAAGTGCATATGAATTTTTTTAAATAGATCTGGCATATTTTGATAAACAGAATTTTCACAGTCTACAACTAAATATGTATTTTTAAAGATTATAAATTTCTTTACCTCTAATTCTAGTGCTGAGATCCTCAACGAAGAACACTCCAGTGCTGGATACTTCTTGTTTCTTTTCTGATTTTTCCTTTCTTTCTTTTCCTTTTTTTTTTTTTTTGTAATTTTTTGATAGTTTAAAGTACAGAAAGATTCCAAGACAGCCTTACCAAGATGAAGAGAACCAGGAATTCGGACAAGACCTCCCTAAAATCTTTGGTCAATAAAAGAAGAAAAAAACTCCCAAACAACAAAACAAAGAAGCAAACAAACAAACAAAAGAGTCCAGTCCTAGCTAGCTTCTGCTAGCATAAAAGTTCAGATGTCGTTACTGAGATCATTGCTCTATTCTAAGCAGTTTTGCTCAATGTGTGATTCTTACAAAAACACCGTCTGCAGCTGGAGGGAGCCTTAGCTAAGCACAAGCCTGTCAAGCTTTTCCCAGTGACTTCTGTCTACTAAATTCAGACTGATGTTTTGTGAAAGGGGCCTCAACAACCAGGCCCAGATTGCCTGAAAAGTATTTCCTGCCTTTGAGAGAGAGGGAGAGGGAGAGGGAGAGAGAGACAGCGAGCCTGCCTGCCTGCGCCAGGGAGAGAGCGCAGAGATGGAGGGAAAAGAAAAAGACAAGACCGAGTATTCCAAGGCATTTAGCTTAATATGCTGCTGGGCTGTTTCTGCCAAGATGGAAAATCTGTACTACAGCTACATAATGTAAAAACCTTTCCAACCCCCTCCTTCCTGGTTTGTTATTTCTTCTTTAAAAAAATACTATATACATCTGTAATGTTCATGTAAATGTAAGTTATCCAGAACAACAGGAGAACATTTCTGAAACACCTGGTCTTTGGCACCAGGTAGTGAGAAACAGGCAGAGAGCAATATGATCTAAACTCAGTTAACAACATCACATTGACAAAAGGTCTAGTACTATTCTGTTGAGCTAATATACACAGTTAAATAGATGGCATTTACACACGTACACTACAATTGTATTCCTGCTCCAGAGAAAAAGCTGGATCTGAGAAAACAAATGCTACATTTTAAATACAGTCATACTGCAGCCAGTGGTATATGTTGCTTTACCTCTTCTGCGAATCCTCCAGAGTCACACAAATCCAGCTCTGCAAAAGCAAAAGGACAGACTCCATCTTGATCATATTAGTATTTTGCTGACATAAAACACTTGTAACTACTTCGTTCCAGTTTGACAGGGTGCCTGAATCATGTCTCCAGGGTAACCCACAGCATCTACATCCTTTGCTCTATACAAATTTAGTGAATATCATCTGTTTATCTTTTCTGCTTTCTTCTGCTCCTCTGAATGACTTCCTCTTAGCTGTTCCAGCCTGAGAACTTGGATTACCATTTGGTTTTGATTAAAACCAGACGGACAGCTCTGTAGAAGCTTGAGGGTAAGCTAATGGAAATGCCTAGTATGGCTTTAATTAGTGTATTTATTAGTAATAAATACTAGCTATTCATATAACAAATTCTATTAATAAACACATATAAAAACCCATCTTTGGCCACTGTTTTCATATTTAGGTGAAATAACTCACTCAGTATTTATTTTATTTAAGTCAGTGTGACTCATAATAGTAATCAACATGTACAACGTCTTTTTTTTTATTTTACACTTTCTTTCAAGACAGAAAGAAGTGCTGTTGCTAAGTCTATTCATCTTACCAGGTGAGCGAGTCATACACCATTTACCCCATTTACCCTCTAGAACAAACCCTCTTTATTAATTATTGGTCTGAGCAAATGATTTTACAGTTACTGATCTGGTTATTGATTGGAAACTTTGGCCTTTGGCTGGCTTTCAGAGGGAGCTATAAAGATACAGAGGTAAGACACTGCAGATGTTATTATATACAAAATAACGCCTGGGCATTTAGTGACCAGAAAGTCTCCACTCAGCAGGCCTGCCACAGCTGGGACAGGATATTTATTCTGAAAGGGGATAGAAAAGCTTCTTAATTACTAACTGCTGATACACGGGTTTCTACCAGTCTCCAACAACTGCTTTTAACTGTTTATATAATGCCTTAATTAGCTCAATGGAGTCTTCTCAGGGGCATTTCTTAAGCCGAAGAAAAGCCAGCCCTGTAGGGCTGTCTCCAGCTCCCACTAATATGGCCATATCTGGAGCTAAGTTGTCAAGCTTTAGTTCCTCAGCATGAGGACCTTTGTGCTAAAATCTGCTAAATTGCCAAAATGCGGTCTTCGTTGTCATACATGTAATTTTATATATGCAGTTTTCAGCCTTAAAATTACAGTATTAACTTTAAAAGTTAGTTGCAAAATTATGCAGGCCCAAATGGAAGTGGGTTTGAATTTTTTCCCAGCAGCTTTCATGTACATGGTGGAGGTAGACAGCCTTAAGTGGAATGACTTACCAGCCTAACCTCTGCATCTTCAAAGGCGGAGGTCTTTGAAGCCCATAAAAGGACACAACACATGTGCTGGTAAACTCAGAACAGCCAGAAGCACAGCCCCAGAGGTAAATAACTTTTCAGGATTATTTTTAACAACATTTGGCTACTCTCAGTTCTGAATCCATAACTTTTACTCTACTGTGAAGTGTGATTTATACTATTTCCCTGAAAGATTTCAGTTTGGAATTCAGTGAATAAGTTACAAGCTGTGAAGGGACACATTTTATTTGCAATTATGCAATTGCACAAATTACACAATTTTAAAAATTTATGTTTATGGGAATAAAAATAAATCAAAAATCCTTTCATTTCCTTGTAGTTAAAATTTACTAAAACTGTTTGGTTTTATAATATCAAAAAATAGTGATGAAAATTTGAAACACATTGTTCCAAAAAAGTAAACAAATATTTCAAGACAGAATTTAAATTTTTTTTAGTAATTATTTTTCTTCAGCTAAACTTTACTTAATGTTCTACCAGAAAGGTTTGATTTTAATAAAATAAGGTGTTGTGTTTTTTTTTTTTTTTGCAGAAGCCAGTCACAGGAAAAAGACAGATTAAAAAAATTTATAAGTGGGGACATATTTCACAAGTATGAAATTATTGGAACATGGTCACTCCGTGAAACAGTTTCACAAAGACAACTTTCTTCCAAATATTCTAGTGCTTGAGGAGTAGCTAAAAAAGAGAAAAGACCATCTTAGACAATGTCTGTCCATTTCCTGTCTACGAAAACTGAGAACAGACTGTTTCCTATATATCTTTTCCTGCTATCATTTCTGCTGAAAGGAGGGGAATAACCAGAGTTTGAATATTTATTCTAAGCTGCTTTAATAAAACTTTATAATGACAGAATAAAAAGAACATGTGAAATCAGAACATTTAAGTCTGAAAATCTTGCTAATTTTCTTTGGTCTTGAACAACAAATAGAACTTAAAAAATAAATAGAAGAACGAAGTACTAACGAGAAGGAAGGTAATTCTCTAGTAAGACCAGTTAATAGCACTGCTGGACTCTGCATGTGGTGATAAAATACACTTCCACTGTGGACAGACCGACTAAACTAAAGTGTTAGAATATATGTCCTTGCTATTTCTAGGCTTAAATCAAACACAAAGGGGGTCTTTTTTTTCTTGGCGCCTCTATAACTCAGAAAACTGTAAGTCTCAAAGCTAGACTATATAAATCAGGTATTCAAACAACTCTAATTTTTATTTAGGTAATGTTAGTTGAAGCATTATTATATTCTATTCTTATTACAGTTATATTTTATTTCTCAAGTAATTATAAAATAAGAACATTGTAGGAAAAAATCACATATATATATATAATATTATTTATCGACAAACATAAGATATTTTAGTCATACTAGTGTATGCTGAGTACACTCCACAACATATTATGGAAAGTGTTGGTAATAATATGTTATTTACATGATCCTATATAAAATGAACTACCAAAACAATTAAAAAGCTAAGAATTCAAAGTAGTCAAGCAATTTCTTGTAGCACTACACAGACATTACTACAATGCAGAAGTGGATTTTTTCAGCCATTCTTTATTTGTCTGAAGATGTGATGGCCTTTTCTAGACCTAGAACTACACATGGTGGTAGGCTTTTCCATAATTCAGTTCTTGCTCAGTCGAATCCCTACACAAATTAATGAGAATTTATCCAAATCTTGGAATTGGTTTACAGCAAATTATTATCATAATACAGTGGTGGTTTATTGTGTGCAAAATTCAAACTTCTTCTGTGAAACAGTATCATTGGGATTTGTGGACAGATATAATCTGTTTAAAAAGCAACCCTTCTGAAAAAGTAATTGTTAGAAAAAAAAAAAAGGAAGAGCACCTGAAGACTTACGCTTGTCTTAAGCAATAAAAGTTGCCATATACCTTACAGAAAAACATGAAAACTTTCACTAATATCTTCCTTTTTATCCAAAAAGTGTATTTAAACCTGATATATCACCCCTAATGACAGAAGAATAGGAAACACCCTCCCCGCTATTTTGTTTAAATACAGCTGGAACTGCTGAAAGTACTGCAAGAAAAACAGGTCTATTTTTAAAAAATACTTTCAAATTTGCAATGTTTACCTTTGTTTCACAGTGGAATTAGCTGATTTCAGGAAGTGTTACATACTTTCACGTTTCATAGGTATCAAATACATTATTTTGTTCACGCCAAGATATTTTATGAAGTTTTGGATTTGATGAAATCATTATAGAACACAAGAGGGAGCGAGTGAAGGAAAGGGAAAGAGAAGCATTCATCAGGCACACACAGACTGGCATAACAGGGTGGCTGGGGACCAGGCATGAGAGAAATGCAGGTTTCATGTTCTAGTTTTGTTCAGGGACATGACCATGTTTGCTGTACCCTTGCTAGGTCCCAGTGCATCGGATTGCAGCATAAATGTGTTGCATGAAGAAGTCTCAAAAAGGCTCTTTGCAATTTCCCAGTTCAAATAAATGTAAAACTCGTCCTTTCTGCAAAATGAAAATTATTTGAATATGTTAAGACTGTTTTTCACTGCTAAGAGTTTATGAACATGCTTGAGAAAGACTCTCATCAAAATCACTAGGAGAATATCTATGTGCATCACTATGGGAAATAATGTTGGAATTTTTAAAAAAAAACAAAACAACTTCTAAACAAACACATAATTTTGATTTTGCTAATTACATTTCTGTAATTTGGAATATTGTATTCTAATTTTCAAAGAACTTTGACTACTCAATAATTTAGACAGAAACATTAAGATTATTTTTTAAACAAGACTTTAGTCTTGCATGTGTGTGTATATCTCCCTGTTCTCAGTGATGTGTTAGTGAAGATTATCAATAAGCCATCAAAAGGGAAAAAGAAAGTTAAGGCCATTTTGATTTTTATTCAAAGATTGTAATTTTTCCACAGATTATGATAAAGTCTCAAATCTGAGGTTGCTGATGAGGCAGGCACAAGCACCAAAAAAATATGCCAAATGAGGAGTAACGTTAATTAAAATAATGCAGTGACTTCCAAAATGAGTAGATGATAATACCCAGGCAGATTATCTATTTTTAGAACTGTTTGTTCTATTTCCTGTTTATGGATTTTGATCATTCACATTCAGGTTCGAATGATAAAAAGAAGGATTTTGTTTATAATATAGTAGGCTATTTTAAGTGCATTTGTTAGAATTGCTTACATTTTCCCTAGAGGGGATTGTTAGCCATTGCTCCAAACAAACCTCACTTTTAAGGTTTCAAATATTGGTAGAAATTTCAGTATTAGTCTTTAAAAAACCTTTTCTTCATTAATATTAATATGAAATCCTTTCAGGCTACTCTATTTTGATAGGGCGCAACATTTAGAAACACCAAAGCTGAAAGCAATTAAATGTTGTAAGGGCAATGAAACTTTCCTCAAATTAGGTCTCAAATGTACCTGCTACTGGACATGCTGGTTGATGAACACACCTTTTCTTGTGCTGGCAAATTGATGACAAAACCTGTAAAAGTACAATTACTGCAGTCCCCATGGAAATAAAACCTGTCACAAGCTACAAATTCATGTTTCTAGCTAAGTAACGCTAAAGTTCAGCAAGACATTGCAAAGTTATTTGCTTGACAGTGTTACACAATGATGTTAACTGAAGTTAAAGCACGGTTTCAAGAGCTAATCAAAGAAAAAATAGTTCTAGTCTCTCTGGAATATGCTATCCAGATTTTGGCCTTGCTTCTACCTTTCAGTAATCAATGGTATATCTGTCATAACTTGGCAAGAAACTCAGAAAGCTGTGTATTGCGGAACTATATTTTATATTTCGTGTTGTGAAGACTGTATCTTCTATTTTGGGGATGTCTTTCAAACAATTATTAATTTTTAAATCAAACCCCTGTGAAGACAAATTTTCTTTTAAAGACCACAAATCTCAAGCAAAAACATGAAGATACAAGTAACTGCCCTCTGTTTTCAAGTACTGTACAAAGGTATTGTGGTTTACAAGATGAATTAAAAATGCAGGTGGTGCATTTTATTTCCATAGAATTGACAGGCACTGATAAAGCAGAATATATGCTTACATATGGTAAATATCAAGGATAGTACCATTAAATACTGAGTATGAGTAGACAATATGCAGTCAGGTTCTTCAACAGTCTTAATCTCTCAGTGAATACAATTCTTTCCTTAAATTTCATATAAATAAATGTTCTTGGGGGGATATTGAAGTATATTTACTAGAAAAGTCACATCTTGTTGCTGTTACTGATCTCGTGATAGGATCAAAACAACCGCACTAAACTCAGGAGAGATACTTCAATTTAAAGCAGTTGAAGGTGTGGTCCCTTTGTTCCAGACTTGTGCAAGCTGTTTGGATTCATCCCTCCTAATGGATTTCAGACCTGTGGAATGCAGGTCACTCAATGGCTGTGTCTGTTCAGCATAACCTACACAAGACCTTTCAGACCTACAATCTTAGAATCATTAAGGCTGGAAAAGTCCTCTAATATCATCAATTTCTACCATTAACGTAGCACCACCATGTTCACCACTAAACCATATCCCCAAGTGCCACATCCACATGCCTTTTGAACACTTCCAGGGATGGTGACTTCACCACTTCCCTGAGTAGCCAGTTCCAATGGTTGACAACCCTTTCAGATAAGGAATTTTCCCTAATATCCAATCTAAACCTCCCCTGGAGGGACTTGAGGCAACTTCCTTCCTCCCTCTACTGATATTGGTATTGTTATGTCTCTGTATTTATATTTATTGTCAATTATTTTATATTTACCACCTATCTAAAACGGAATCTAAGAACATAAAAGTTGTTGATCCATTTCCTAAACCTTCTTTGCATAAGAGCATTCAATGACATCCAGAAGCTTATCATTCTTTCCTCATTATTATAACATGCAAGTTTGCAGTTGGTGAGTGGAGAAACACAGTGCTCTGCTCAGCTTCTGGGAGTCCTTGCAGTAAGAAACTATGGCAGTGGACTTCTTCCCAGGAATTAATCTAAAAAATTAACCTGAACACCAAAAGAATGTAACAAGTACAGGAAATGCTCAGTGAAAATCTTATGAACCTTTAGGTCAAATCCAATTCAGACAGGTGTATTTCCACAGTGCTCTTCAGTTCTAGAAGTGAAAAATCTACATTAGTAAAATTATTACCATGGCTATGTCCAAAGGGAATGGATAAGAAAACCAAACTTTTCATCAGTCTGTGAACTTTTTGCAGAAGATTGGATCATGAACACAAAAGTAAACCCACTGCACATTCAATTACTGTTGATTTTGGTTTTTTACTCAGTGTAAAGATATAAAATTCTTATGCTGCCACTGTTTGTATTATTGTCTTCTGATGATGTTAGCCATATGTTATGCAAAATTTTCCATATGTGTTATAAGGTTGTTGAAACCACATAGTTATTTCCAGAAAGAATTAGGAATTTATGAGTCATCACCATGTGCCTCTCTCCCTTAACCTTATCCTTGCCAATCAATAATTGATAAAAATACCGAACATTTTTCCAGATGATTCCAGCTTCAAATGTGATGGTAAATGAAATCTGAGACACAAGGTTAGAATTGTAATGTATAACAAAGGCCATTTCTAGATTACTTAGTTACGGTTTCTCATAAGAAAATTATTTGTAAAACTCTACAAAATATTTAAATGAATCCTAAATACACATTTAACAAAGAAATAAATATCTTGTGATCAGTAATAGCCAGCAAGTGTGGCAAAGTAGTCATTACCAAAGAGTACATTACCAATTTTGTATCAGAGCTTAAAATCAGAAAATTAAAACAGTGGTGAACAATTGGCTTAAATTATGTCTATGGAGTTCCCTGCTTTAAATAAACCATTTTCAGTACTGCTGCAATGAAGAACAATGTACAGCCCTATATATGTCTGGGGAAATGTACATTTTATATGAATAGCAAGGAAGTACTTTTCACTCATTAAAGTTGTGCCCAATATGCCATAAAAAACCCCAAAACTGTGTTGTACTAATTTATCAGTGGCTTCAATAATGTCAATCTACTTTCCAGATTAGTGCTCAGTCCACTGAAGAAGTTCATGCTTTAAAGAGGCACTCCTAGCTGAATACGTGGCACTATTGTCAGTTTTCATCCTTTACAGCATAAAATGACTAGGTTGTTTTTTCTATTTGGGTATGCACACACTGTTTAACATTTCTACAGCATCTCTGAAGTTCGTGTGAACTCTGCCTTTATTTTCTCTTCTGCAAAATACCCTAAAAATTTACCCTTTCAGTATCAGTTTTCATTCCATTAGTAACTTGTTTCATCTTCAGTCACTAATAAAATACTTATAGTGGTAATGTGTTCTTAAACTAAGAAAGGCTGTTTGTCTGTTTTCTGAGAAAATACTTGGGAGACAAATATAATTGTCACTGTTTTCTTGTGGAAACCACCAAGTACTCAAAATAAATTATTGCCAAACAATAGGGAATTACTGGCTTACTTCAGACAGATTCCCTCCTGGTATCATTTTATTTAGTGTCATTAACCTTAGCTGTGCTGCGTTAAAACAGTTTGCATGATCAATAGAAGAAATACATTATTTTATAAGTGGTCTTTTATATGACAATTTAAATAATCGTATATGTTGACTGAACAATTTGTACAAAGCACAAGTCTCATTCAGGTCAAAATTGTACATTTTGAATATAAAAAAACCAGCATAGGTGCAGCCAGTGAGAGGCTTCTGAAAGGATAAACTTACATTCCAGAAATATATTTAATTTGGGCCAAATATTTTTACAGCTTTTAATGTTGTCCTTATGGAATTAAATTTAGGAGTTACTTCCTCAAACATGGGGGTTTCTGTGTATTTTAGAGAAAGGCTAGGAAAAAAAAAGAAGAAATATATTTTTGGTAGAGAAAAATCCTTTTATAATTTTAAATTTTTACATTGCAGGAATCTTTTGGCAAAAGGGGTATTTAAAAAGAAAAAAAAAGCACTGGAGGCATTTAGGTAGGAAATGAAAAAATGAAAACAGGTGTATAATTTCAGAGTACAGCTAATATTGGTACACAAATAACTATAAATTACATTTCTTATAGGATAATCAGATATTTGTAGCAGCTAGATAGATATATTTGAATACTGAAGCATGCACCGAATACTGAAGAATGCACCAAATACTGAATTTAGAAGTGGCAATTTATAATCTTAATTGAAGTAAAAAAGTCTAAGCTAGCAGTTTTCTTTCCATTGAAGAGAATAGTACAAAGTAGAAGGACCTTCACAACAATAACGTACTTACAGTGCTACACTTAGAAATTATAAAGGAAGTTGTCTGTCTACAAACATTCATTCTCATTTCTGTTGATTATAAGTTCATACCAGTACTTTATTTTTCTGGTATCATGTGGTTAGTCTAATTCTTTATGCCAACAAAAGCAGCTCTGAAAACAGGTAAGATGCCACACTTCCCTAACAGGCAGGTGTTACCAAACCATGGTTTCTTAACTTCCTAGGCTTTATGAAATATATTCATTAATCAAAGGCAGCAGCTCCTCAATGAAACACCACAATATGAAAATCTCTGTTACATCAATGTTAGTGACATTTAATATGAGTCTGATATAAGAAGACTGAAGTCTATGAATGACTATACACGTTGTCAGGATTTTACACAATAGAAGGAATTGTGGTCTGTTTATAAGAAGACTGAAGTCTATGAATGACTATACACGTTGTCAGGATTTTACACAATAGAAGGAATTGTGGTCTGTTTATAAGAAGACTGAAGTCTATGAATGACTATACACGTTGTCAGGATTTTACACAATAGAAGGAATTGTGGTCTGTTTCTAGTGGTTTTGCAAGCAGCCATATAGACTCTGAATACTATGAAGTTAAGAATGAAAAGGTTCCACACACATCCAGCCTCAAAAGTGTAGAAACACAGATAGAGAATATGCTGGTCTTTAGTCCTGGAGGAGAAAATGTTTATATAAAATGCTTTTTAGATATTTTAGCTAAAAATGGAAATTTGTCAGAAAAATAAAAAATTAGTAATATGACACCAAACAGCATAGATGGACTGCTGGCTTGCAAATCTTCACAGCCTGATGTCTCAGAAATGCCATTTATTTCCCCTATTGATAACTTTAATGTTTTTAATGAATATTCTTGCAGTATTCAAATAATTATTAATGTTTTTCAGAAAAAGAATCTGCAAATCAACAACTACATAAATAAGCACAGGTTTGGGGTCAATAATTGCTTTTAATCATAGACTAGAGACTCTCAACTGTGTATAAAATTCTATTAGTACTATACTTAATGATGAGTTCATAACAATTACAAAAAAATGGAAAAATACTGACATGCTACAAGATATTGACCAGATTTCAGATAGAAAATGAGACCTGAGATATGTCTGATGAGAAAGAATTACTGAAAAATGAAATGTGGTGTAGATCCCAGAATCACAGAATAGTTTCTTTGGGAAGGGATCTTTAAGATTATCTAGTTCCAATCCCTCTGTCATAGGCAGGGATGCCATTCACTAGATCAGGGCCCCACCCAGCCTGGTCTTCACACTGCCAGGCCTTGGGCATAATTTTTTAAAGACGTTGTAAGTGTGCAGATAGTAACCATAAGGATAAATGTGACTTCGTGGGAGAAAACTCCACAGTATAACACTTTACTAATATTACAGATGCAAAATTAGGAAAATTAGTAAAAATTTAATAATCTTAATATGTTAATTAGTTAATATGTAACTAAAAGGTTACTACTAACTACTACTACATTTTACTAATATACTAAAATATTTTGAATATTTTAATAATATTACGAAGTAAAAAACCTGCAGGGTGCAAAGATAGGCATTTAAACACAATTTAAATGTTCGTACAAAAAGTATATATGAAATTGCATATTGCTTTTCAATCTTACTATATTTTATTCAGAATTCTGATGAGTTAAAGAAGGTCCCAATTTGTGGTTCATATTACGTAAGGCATCCAAGTGAGGATGACATTTCCTCCATGTAATTAGATGTATCAAGGGTTATTAAACAAAGATACAAATGCTGGCTTGAATTTCTGATCTAAACTGGAGACTTTTGAGGAAACCAGAGGACTGAAGACAAGAACTACCAGGGAAATCCTCCTGGTCAGATGGTCTTGTTCTTATAATCTTTCATGACTCCTGGCTACTGTGAGGCACAGAATATTGGGTCTGACCTTGCTGTACAGTACCATCATTCTTGTGTCATGTTTTCTTAGAATGCTCCTTGTACAGAATATCCAATTACAAATTCAAGAAAATCCAGCATTTCTGACAACCTTATGTCTGCTTTTATTTCCCTCTTGGAGAGACAGAAGTAAAAGCCGAAACTTACAGTATTTGTTGACATTTTAGTTGAGTGTCTATTTTGTCTACTAACACATTAAAAATTGAGAACACAACTTTTTTTGTGAGAAAACCTTTTTTCCTAATCGATCTTTCTGAAAAGTTGAATACAGTAAGGCTTGGACCTGCTGGTACTCGAGATGAGCTTTCCATGGATGGAGCTTCCTTATTTTACCAGGCAAATGTGCACACCGTGTAATGAGCTGTGGATGAGGTTGCAGTGGCAGGAATGTGTTTGGTCACTCCAACATCAGGGCTGGTGTTGAGAAGTCTGCCTGTTGCTCTCTCCCAAATGAGATGGCTTGACTCTCTGCAGATACATGATGAAAGCAACCCTTTCTGCCTCTTTCTGTAAGGGGAATAAAATTGTTCATCCCCTCCAGCGAATTCATTACATTTTCCAGGGGAAGGCTTCTTCCAGTCTCCTCTCCTGTATGAAGGGCAGCATCTGATCCACAGAACACAGAGCTAGATGACGCTGGGAGAATAATACCTGGCTTTTTTTCCTTGTCTCTCTCTTTTTCCTAATTCCAGCAAGCATTAAAATTGCAATGGTAAGTAGAAGGATGAGAATAAGGAGGGCATCAGTAGCTGCACAGGATTACAATAGGACTCTATGGGGACACTGTAATAACTCAATTTTGTTAGGGAATCAGGGCATATGCTCATTTCTTTTATATATATGAGCAAAGATATATCTGCAACCTGAACACCAGTTGGGTTGGGAGGTAACAACCATATGTTATGTACCAGTGCAACCACATTGTATATATCTCAGCTTGTGCTGAGTTATATATTTTATTTTATTTTTCTTAACTCAACAAAACCTAAGAAAACTCAAACCTCCTCAACATTTAAACTAAAACCAGAGGATTTGGTGGTTTCTACATTAATCTGACCCCAGAACCCATAAGGAAAATAAAATGTAAGTAATGTCTCCATGAGACGAAATGAAATATCTGATATGCAACTGCTGATGACTAAGAGTCAAATTTATCATTTCTGCACACCATTTAGCTAGTTCAGTATTTCACACTCCATGACCAGCAGGGATAACTAAGTGAGACTTCTTACAGTATTGTCTCTTATACTTACTTTCTCAGTGCCTAAAAGGATTTGAGCTCTCAGAGAATACTCACTCCCAGTAGCTTTCACTCTCCTTCAACTCTCCAAAACTGGTATTTCTAAACTGGCAACAACCAGCCAAAAGCTAAAGACAAGACAGATGTATGCAACTCTGAGTATATCTCACTAATTTGAGAAATTGACCTTAAAGAGAAAGACTTTTGAAGAAAGAGCTGGGCCTAAACAATTTGGTTTTGAAAAACGAAGAAAACTAAGCAACCAAAATGCGTTGAGACTGTTAGAGGAAAAAAGAAGAAGAAAAAAAGGAAAAAAGAACTGAAAGACCACAATTTTCATCCACAGTTTTCTAAAATGGAATTTTAAGTTGTTTCACCCAAATAGCTTTATTTTTAAAACTTCCTTATTACTTGTTTTTAACAGCTAATGCCAGGAAAACTAGAGAGACTTGCTTTGATTCTGTTCCTATAAAATTTTATGTCCTGTCAAGAGATTTTCCATTTTTTCAAAAACGCCAGTAAGCCAAGACTATCAGTTACTCACAGAGCCCTTCATGCAGCACTTGCTGTACCAATGTCTACATGATCTTCTGGTCTATTTAGTCTGGTCTTGGACCACAGTGCTTATGTCTACATTGGTAAGTAGTGTCCAATGAAAGTAAACCTGCAGCAGGAAACAGCGGAGGAAGTGAAAGCTACATTATATACATTTCAGAGGTTGTGTTTCTTTGAACCGGTTGGCTGACCTGGGCTGGATGCATTAGGTGTACTCCATGTGATGCAGCTTAGTTTCATCCACATGCTCCTTGAGCCTGCACTGTAAATACAGTAAATAGGAATAACTAGGAGATTTGCCTCAAAATATGCTCTGGATTTGCACTAACGTGCTAATGTAGCTGTATTAAGGATCTGGAAAAAGAAGAAACTTCAGTTGGGGAGTTCTGAACCAACCCTTCTCAAGGGAAGTTTTGGTTGGCTTTGTTGGTTTTGTCAGGGGGAGATAGGAGCTTAGCTTTTGTTGATCTTGATTGGACATTGGGGTGGTTTGCTAATCTGTCTTTAAAGATTCATTTTCTTGATTTCATTATAATTACCACTATGATAATTTTTCACTAAAAAGGCATTGTTGATTTTAAGTAGAAAATAAAATCACATACAGCTTTCACCTTGAAGGGTTTCCGCTTCCCTTTTTGCAGAATAAATATTCTATTCATCCCTTGCTGATGCTTTCTTCCTCTTTCCATTCTTGATATTTTCATTGGCAGTATTTGGTTCTTGCATGGTATTTTAAAATAGAGTACATTTCTCCAAATTTAGCTTAGTAAGACATTTTTTTCCTCTCTCTCACATTCCCTACTTTTCTTAGTCTGACTACCATGATTGTTCAGAGCTTCCCAGCTTCTAGTCCTTCTAGAATTAGCAAAACTGACAACGATAAAAATTGTTTTCACAGCTTTTTTCAACAACGTATGTTTAACTTGAGCAAAATCACGATAACCACAACAGTAGGCTGTGAGTGTCTGTAACATTTGAGAAATGATGATTTTTCCTGAGAGAAGTGATCTCAAATTACAACAGACAAAATAAATAAAACATACCAGGGTAAATAATAGCAATGTATGTAGTTTGTTTCTCATTATAAGAGTGAGACTAAGGGCACTAGAAACTTAAATATAAATGAACTAATTTTCATTCCCATACTCCATCATTTACAAAAAACAACTCTAAGTAGAGTTTCTGTATAAACAAATTAAAAGTTTCAAGGAACATCTCCACTGAACTAATTAGATAACTGTGGAATTCGGTCTCTGGAACAAAAGTTTATGCTGATAAAACAATCTAGATTCCATATAAAATGAACACTGGCATACTAGTGCAACTCTATTGCTTGTAAAATCCTTTTCTTTATTATTACCTTTTTTACTAATTAGATTTTTATAGATGTCAAACAAGGAAACTGCATCATGATATGAAAGTGGGGAAAAAATGAAAAAATGATATCTTTTCAAGTGACTTGAGAGAAGATGGTAATGAAAAGATACCTGACAGAGAGTGACAATCTACACACAGCAAATATTTGTCGGGAAGATCAAAAAAGAGTAACATATGACAGAAAAAAATACAAGCTGTGTAATTTCAAAAAGAAGAAATTGGTAAAAACAAAAGGAAAGGAAAAAAGGAGTATATGCTGTGTTAAGATCTGAGAACCCCAGTAGCTGTGCTCACCTAAAACTGGTCTGAATTAGACCTGAAGATTCAGCAGATGACATATCCAAAATAAAGAAAAGGTACTGTTTTATTCTGCGTCCCATGACAAACTGAGATCTAAAAGTAACATAAGGTAAATGAGATATGCATTACCAAGAGAAGAATTTTAGATAACAGTATTTTGTCATTTGATTAGTTAAAGAAGAACAATGAAAGATTACCAGTGTTTGATAGGAGCTCAACTTCCATGTCCTTTACCCCACACTAGATTTGTAAGATTAGTTTACAATTAGGGAAAGGACAGATTAAAACCAGCTTTTCTGAGAGAGAGACTGGCGTATAGAACTCTTTCCAGACATTGTAGAAATTTTTCAAACAAAACTTCTGCGTGCTCAAAGCGATAAATATGTCAAGGACATGTATTGCACTCTTTTGCATGGAGCTTTTATTTCAAGTTGTTTCCTCTATTTAGTCACATAGACATACAAATATATATCAAAATAAGATATATCAAACACTTTCGTATCCAGTGATTTCCACAATGCTTTTTAATGTAGTTCCTGCTGTCTTTAATGTATCAAATTTTGCATTAGAAAAGGACAGTATTTGTATACTAGACATGAGCTCTTGTCTGTCTATCCATGATCAATGTTTGAATTGTCTTAAGTAGGCTGATAAGTATCCTGTTTTCGGTGAACTCACCCTTTCTATTATGAACCAGCTTATTTTTAAAGATGATATTATGGTAAATTCTCAGTGACTCGGTTTCCTTTGTGTGTTAAGGATAGATGCTATTTCTCTCCCTTCCTCACAATTAAAGATAGTGAGTATTGATTCAGCACTGGGTGCCATAATTTCCTAGAAGACACCTAAAAGCAAAAGTAAAGAACTTAACAGGGCTAGACCAAAGTTATTATGCTAAGCTAAGGAGGATTCAAAGCACAGTACAAATGGAAACACTGAAATATGCTGTTCTGCATATCTAGGTAACTCACAAAGTCCATTAGGTATAATTTCCAAAGATCAAAGGGATTTTAAAAATCTTTTTCCCATCTTGCAATTAGAAAGAACAGCCAGTTATTACTAGCCTTCTCACAAAACTTCTCCTTTTGGAGAGGATGTGTTCCTGGTATGTAGTGACCCTTGTGATTAAAATAGTTTAAGATGTGCATTTTATCAACCTAAAAAGGTGAAGCTAAACACCTGTTCACTTTAGTCACTACTAAATTCTTGGGTATACTTTCCAAATTCCCACAATTCCTAGACGAATTTCAAGGAACAAGGGAAGAAAATCCTAATTCTAAAGGACTAAAGGAAAGATCTGCAAGTCATTACAGCCAAGTCTGACACAGAGTTCTGTTACTGAAGCAAGCTTCCTAATGAAGAGCAGCTAGAAAAAGTATTAAAAATGGCATATTAAGACAAGCTCCTTCTGGAAAGGAAGTATAGTGATGCAAAATAAGCTCTACTTCAACTAAAGTAGAACTGTACCATTTGAAATATTCCAGCATCTCAGCCTTATAGCTAAATACAAGCTATATTTAATGTTTTGCATTTATTTTTGTCACTGATTCCTATTTTGTAATCAAAATCTCAACTCCTTCAACAGTTGCAACAAATACGGGGGGTGGTTACATTTTTAGGTTGAGTCATTCAGAGAAAACTGACAAATGTGTAACGCTTCTATTTTTTGGAGAAGCAAGCATCCCAAGTAACTCAAATCTTTAGATTTGTGAATCTCAGGACTTTAAGCTACATTCCTCAGTACGAGAGAAACCCTCATAAGAGTCATCTTAGCAGCTGTCATCAAGGACTGTGATGCCTAGATGACTGCTCAGGTGTAATTCCATCGTCATTTCTGAGGACATGACAGATATTATTAAAATATAAAAAGAGGAATGTAGCTTTATACATTTACTTTACTTATATACTATACTTGTACTTGATATCACAATTAAAAATTAATGCAGTGATTTACAGTGACTACAACTCGAGAAAATAAAAGACAAAAGAATTTTTCTCTTTTAAATAGACTTATTCAGCTAGCAGCCTGTGTAACTGAATTTCTCCTTCCACACTTACAGCTCAGAAATTTAGCCTCATAAACAGATGGAAACAATCATATATCGCATGGGGTCTGAGAGAACTAGAAAAATGAGCTGGTCTGCAGGATGGAAAATCTTGAGAACAACTGAGTTACAAGCTCAGTGTTCAAGTCTTCTCAATTCATGAGATTTTGCGCACATTGCAGAAAAATTTGCCTATTCCAGCATAATTCAGATTGGAATCAGTACGTATACAACCTATTCATAATGGGAAACTTCAGGAAGGTTTGGGGATTAATCCTGACAGACATAAACTAAATGAACTCCCAATACCATCCTTTGAATAATGGCAGTTTTGGGGTGGGGAAAGCTTCAGTCCTGAAAGGTTTCTTTTCCACCTTGATCTAATTTTTTTTTTTTTAAGGTTCAAGATACCTCTATTCATAATTCAGAAGATTTAGTCTCTGCTTCTTCACAGCATTAGTTTATTAACTGAATACTTCACAACTTGCTTCCTTTAGGCACTTCAAAGAAACCCTTAAACTCTCCTAGCTATCAGAAAGGTCACCAAAGGTTTTTAAGGGAGCCCCTGTAGGTTATCTACGTGCTGTCCAGTGGGCACATCCAGGCTATGTTAATCCAGAATAGATGGAGACATTCATTCTCCCACAGTGACTTGACTTTTGCTGCCTGACTAAAAGCCAGAAGTTGAGTCAGTGTGAAGATTAAGCAGAACAAGGGAACACTATGGTAACAGAAGGGAAGCTTCTCAAAACTTCAGGATTAATTGACAATGAGGGATCAGGGAGAGAAGCTTTGCTTTTTGCAGACTCTCCAAAGATTTATGAAATATACTGTAGAGCATAGGGCACAGGGTCAATCATCTATCAGATGAGCCTAAGATTATAGTTTCTTCTAGTCTCCATCTATTTTCTACCATTTACTTTATTCCTCAAACTTAGATGGGAGAAAGAGAACAGAAGCAAAATCTAAACATGTCAGATCATAATTAGCAGCAACAGATACCAGACCTACTTCACCTCACCATAATTTTTTACCAATTCAATCGAATCCAGCCATGCTTTACAATTACTGGTTTATTTCAAGCTCCAAAATGCATATTGGCACACAGTGTGCAACACTCACACATCCTAAAGACTGGGTGCTGTAAGCACCCAAAAAATTCCACAGACTCCCACAGAGTATTTTGAGCATGTTGGATTACACCCAATAGCACATTTAGATTCCCGTGCTATGAATCATGCTATGATACAAGGCCTAGTTTGGTATAGCACAGCTAGCTTAGTTTTACTGAAGAAATTACTGTTAAGGCACAAGAACGTACGTAAGCAGGAACAGTACAGAGGATCATGAGGTTTCTAAATAGAAGTATAAACACTGCACACGAACACACAGCATCTGCTACCTGCTATTATTGGGAAAAAAGGTAATTCCTTTGCACTCTTAATTCGTAAATATCCTTCTTATAACATCTCTTGTGCATGGCAAAATATGGTCTAATTTAGAGTAATTCAGTGACATAAATCATAGATTGGCAATGAGGTTATGAATTGTTCTGGTACTCATATCCTAGTTTGGCATATGATGCAGTTGATGTGACTGTGTAACGCTCAGTACGAATGAAACTACAGATCTTTCAAAAAGTGTTTCGTCAAAAAAATATAAAGCAAAATGCAAGTGTAATACATATTATGCACTTTAACACATAGTTTGCCTGTGTCATCTCTTAAAGACTTTCAAGACATTTTCACAAAACCTTCAGTACTGTTAAAAACACAAGGTTAGGGATGCAATTTAGTTTAGAGAGAAAGGTACTATTAGCAGTTTGGAAGATAAGATCTAGAGAGTTCTGTGATAGCACAATATTCAGTGTCATGTCTAGCTTTATAGATTGTTGCATTACTGCAGCTTTTAGAGAGGTAAGAAAAATAATCCTTTAGCCTCCTAGGCTATTAGCAATGATTCAGTTCTAATAAAGTAATTTCAAAGGAAGCTTTTCCTGATTATTAAGTTTTACAACACTGAAGTTGTTGTAGAGAGGTTTCATGTACTTTCATTATTTAACTAAAATTGTCAGCGGACACTCTGCTCCTATGACACTCAGGGATTTAAAATAGTTATCAGTAGAAATATAAAAGGACACGCACAGTCAAATTAATTCCAGATTTCTGTGTCTTTACAAATTTACCCCTATGACATTGTTTTTTTATAAAAAAAAGACAATATATATAGTAAATGGGTATAATGTATGGAATAAATTTCTGGATCTCTGCCTCCTGAGTTTGAGTTTATTGTTTGCTGAGTTTCCTGGCAAAGAAAAGAAGTTTTGATAAGATCAGCAGGAGTCTGTGCCTCTGATTTTAAGATGCTATCAATAGATATTGCTGTATTTTAAGGGTGCTGAGAGTCTGACAAGGAAATTATTTGACAAGAGTGAGGATGCCAGAAAACAGCAGCAGAAATAACGTAAGAAGCTGTCAGAAGAATGAAAGTTTTAAATGAAGCAAAAGCAAAACTGAGTGAAGTGTTGCTAACTGCTTGTTCCTGAGGTGAAAACAAGAGTTTTTCAGAAAAGATCGCTGGGTAATAAGCTCTCTTTTACTAAATATAAGCTTTTCTTCTCTCTTGGATTTCCGTGTTAAGCAATGACACTTAAGAAACAGGAGCCAAAGAAACAAATTTCAATACAACAGTAACCTTATGAAGAAATGCTTTATTCCATTATTGTTTCTTCAATGAAGCAACCTCTGAGGCAAGTACAAATATAGATTAAGATTGGTACCAATTAGTATTAACTGAATAGCTGTAATGTAGATTACTGGAATTGAATTTGGTTATTTTTTTCAGACTGTTAATAAAAATTTAATATGAACAATATTCACATATTTTTGCAAATAGACACAGAATGGTGTATTTTAATATTTTTTGGATTAAGTTCCCATGTTGAATGAGAAAAGGTCTTGATGCCTTGTCATCTTCAAAGCCACCATAAAATTAGGATGCCATTTTGTAATTTTGTCTGTTGTAATTGAATCCCTGAGTTGTGGTATGACCAGTGATAAGATTTTAATGTTGAAAAGTAGGCATCACTACTGGGCATGCACTGTTGCAGGGAAAAAACCCAAAACATACAAACCAAAAAAGCACTCACAGAACCACCCCACCACCCCATCCCTCTTCAAACACATCTATTCCAAGAAGAGCATAATGCTAAATATCCACCCTTTAACTATGCCAGTGTGGTTTTGTGGTTTAATATACTATAGTATGTGAAAGGTGAAATAGAGCTATAGCAAATATTTGTCTGCATGCCCACAAAAAGTTAAATATACCTAAATATAACTGCCTCTCTAAATCATTCCAAAGCTCATCATCAAAAAATACTGGATGATGAGCTCACTCACAAGTGAACTTTTATATACATACATGTGTATCTGTGTCTTCTCCCTCTCCCGTTTTTGGACTATGGAAGTCCAAAAAGTTTGTGTACACACAACATCTGGGCAATGCCACACTCACTATGAAGTAGCACAGACATCTGTGACTAATAGCCAGATCATTCCATTTGTTGGACTCAAGACAATAAAAACGGTAGATGAAGTTTAAAGAATTTTTTTGAGGATTTGTGGGTGGCCAGTCAGTATGACTAAGATGCAGGCACTTTCTAACTACTTCAAACAGACTTCAGTCTGACTGGTCAGAGTCCCATGTGGTCAGGATGGAAAAAGTGGAAACCACTAAAAAAACACCCCATCCTATTGGATTTAAAGCATGCTCCTGCATAGCTTACTCTTGATAACCCTTCCTCTCAAAGTCATACAGACAAAATAGTGGAGTGAGGGGCTATGGTGCATTGTTTTCACAAGATTGTTAGCAAGTTGAAGAAAATTCAGAAAAAAAAAGGCAAAAGTTGCAAAGGAGACCAGAAATATTAAGAGAAGGATAGAGATAAGCATGTATCTTTACCATTTGACAAATGTATGAATAACATAGAGTTCTGAAAATATTAGCTCCAAAAAGCTATGGAAGCATACCATAAGGGGTTAATTATAATGTAGCCTCAATAACAGGGCATTTTGGTGATCAGGGAAAATCAATAAATCTCTACTTCCATCAGACTGTAGGGTAAAATAATTTTCAGTTCCATTCTCTTGCAAGGAGGTTTGTAAAACTGCTCTACACGTGTGAATCTGTTTTTCTGCTGACTGCAAAAAAAAGAGATGCATTATAGTTAAATAGCAAGATGAGGGAAAGTGTTACCTGTAAGGGAGGTGAGGCACTAGAACAGGTTGTCCAGAGAAGCTGTGAATGCCCCATCCCTGCCAGTGCTCAAGGCCAGGTTGGATGGGGCATTGAGTAACCTGGTCTAGTGGGAGGTGTGTCTGTCCATGGTGAAAGCTTTGGAACCAGATGAACTTTAAGGTTCTCTCCAAATGGAACCATTCTATGATTGAAAAAGCATCATTAATTTATTAAGGAGGGTTAGGAACTCAAGAAAGACAGAATCCAGGAACAGAATTGGAGATACCTACAATATATGTGTGTACTGTGCTGCTCTGCCACTACATCCCACAGGAAAACCAGTGCAAATATATTGCAGTTATTTGAAATCTACATGAGGACATGAATAGTCAGGTATGTGCACCCCAGATTACTCTCAGTTCAGATATCACACATATTATCATCTGCTAATAGTCTATTCTGTGTCTGAAAGTGAAGGAAGACCACAGCATATGAAATTGATAGCTTCTGATGTTTGTGCATCCTCCAGCTCTCATCCAATTGTTATTCACTCCCTGTGGAGTGAATTCATCTATGTACAAGAGTAGCCTCTGTTCTTTGGGAGTCGTAATTGTATGCCACCTGCCTCTTTACATGTTAATCTACAGCCAAGACGAGACTCTGAGGGGTACCTGCTATAAAAGGAAACATTAGACTTTGGATTATGCTGATACTGAAGTTTGTAACTTTAACTGCAGATAAATTTCCACAGAGTCTAAGAACATTCAGCTTCAGTATGCTCCTGAAATGAAACAGAACCAAAATAGATTTGAGAGAGCTGCTAAAAAGATGGGGTCATAACCAGGATATGATTTATTGCCAAATCAAAAGCATTGATTTCAACCAGAATTAGAATCTAACTCTAAAAATATTCACACAATCCACCCATGTTAAGAAGGTTTTGCTGCAAGACACAATGCAGGTTGAGGTTTGGGCAGATATGACCAATTTAGGCAAAGGAAGAAAAGACAAAGACAGCTTCTGCTGACTCTCAGAAAGAAGTATTGACTAAGAGCCAAAACTTCCGTGTTATGCAAGAAGCTGTACTCTAGAGCCCAAAGTGGACATGACTACCCACTCTCCCAGATGTGTCAGCTGGTAGCTATTTATCTTTTAATATAATAGACTTTATTACAAGTAAGTGGTCTTTTGCTAAGTTAATACCTTCCATTTATTTTTCCAGTTTATACTCTGACAACTACCGCAGCAGATGCCACACGGTGTAAGTGGTAAAAAGAGCAGCTAGACTGTAGGATTTATATAGCATCACGTTCTCCTTCTGTGCTCTAAGTTCTCTGCCTGAACCTAAGCAACAGCTTCATAAAGTGTCTGTCCTTATCTGCTTTCCTGTCATTTCTTCTACAGAAACTCTTTGCTGCTCTCCTATTTTCTCAAACTGACCAGCTTCAGAGTAATAATTTCCTACCACGTGGTACATCCTACCCAAAGATTTGTCTTTATCATCAAGAAAAACACTTGCTTGGCACTATCTTTTTGTTCCATCTATTCAAACTTGAAACAACAATATTCTCTTTGGGCAGAGCAGAAACCAATTTTATGAAGTCGGGTTGTGGATTCATCCTTATAATACATGAAAGGTGTGTCATAGAATCTCTTTAAATAGTATTTTCTCTGCATGTTTTAATTGCAACTTATCAGCAGCAAGATATTCTCCTCAAGCACCGAACTACAAGTCAGTCAGTCTCACCTCTATTCCTGGAAAGATCATGCATCAGATCTCCTGGAAACTATCCTAAGGCACATGGAAAATCATGATATGATGGTGACAGCAAACATGGCTGCACTAAGGGCAAATGTGCCTGGAAACTTTGGTAGCCTTCTATGATAGATACAGAGTTAGCGGATGAGGGAAGAGCAACTGACATCTACCTGTACTTGTGCAAAACATTTTACACTGTCCTGCATGACATTCTTGTCTCTAAACTGGAGAGATATGGATTTATGGATGGACCACTCTGTGGATAAAGAATGGGCTGGTTGGTTGCACTCAGAGCTGCAGAGAGTGGCGATGTCCACGTGGAGAGCAGTGATGAGTGCTGTTCCTCAATGATAGGTGTTGGGACTGGCACCGTTTAATGTCCTTGCTGGTGACATGGACAGCGGGATTGAGAGCACCCTCAGCAAGTCTGATGATGACATCAAGCTGTATTACTTTACATTACCACAACTTCTTGTGTTCCGAAAGTGGGAAGAAAACCCCGCAACTGTGCGGATAACACACCAATGTTTTGGCAGTGTCTGAACAGTGCTTACACAGCGCTGAGGTTTTCTTCCCCCCGACCTCTGCCTCCCTCAGTTAGCAGGCCTGGGGGTTACAAGAAGCTGGGAGGAGACAGCTGACTCACACTGGCCAAAGGGATATTCCATACCATACGACATCGTGCTCAAAAGTAAAAGCTCAGGGAACGAAGGAGAAAGGGGGAACATTCATGGTTATGGTACGTGTCTTCCAAAGTGACTGTTATGCTTGCTTAAGCTGCTTTACAGGAAGTGGCTAAACATCTGCTTGCTGATGGGAAGTAATGAATAAATTCCTTATTTTTCTTTAGTGTGTTGTCCTGGAAGACTGCCTGCTGTCATCCTAAACAAGGAGGACTCACAGTACTATTCATGTTTCAGAAATTTTAATGTCTTGTTTTTTCCTCTGTTAAAAGTAGGTCAGGTTGCTAAAACTGGACTAGGAAATGATAAGTAATGTGATGGCACTGCTACCACATATCTACTACCTCAAGCGATGCCTGCACTAAATGCTTTGGCATTTTGCCATCAGATTGATCCTTCATACACCAAGAGATGTGTGCTTCCGAACAGCTTGGGAAGATTTCACCTTGCTGTGCAATTCTGAGGTTAACTCTGCAGATCTTCACCAGAGAACATTTTGTTATCCTGAATTTTTGCTTCTGGTCACCTCAGCAATGTGGCACGACAACTATCTACCCATCTGTTTGTCTTACAGACTCAGAAAAAAGGACCCTAAAGCTTGAAGAAAAGAGTCGTCCCAAAGCAAGTGGTCTATAGCATCAGTGTCTTCTACAATGGTAGGTTAATTGTCCATAATGCTGACAAAATTGATGTGAAATTCCCTAGCAGGGCTTTAGTCACAGAGCTGATGCCAGAGTGTAGTAAGCTGTCAAATATGTCTTAAGTAGCGTATTTATAGTCACCAAATTAAAATTATTTCTTTACCTCACTGAAAATGGTGTGAGGGCTTTCATGGAAAAGATGACTAATGGGAAGGCGAGGGAAGAACCTTGGAAGTTTCAGAGTGACTGCAGAGGCTGCAGGCTGCAGTCAGGTCCTCTTGTGATGTATCCCAAAGTGCACTAATACCAGAGCCCTAGTCCTGAAATAAGACAAAGAAGCACTGGATTGCTCAAAAGACGCTGAACACTTAATATGGAGGACATGTCATGAGGACACAATTGTAAAAACACAGCAGAAAGGCAAAACTGCATAGACAATGTCTAATACACAGCCTTTAGCTCACTGCTAATTAGATCACCCCCACTCTCCCCTCGCATCTGTTCAGTCCTGCTCTATGGGATGGCTTTTAGCATAGCAGAGATAGATGGTTGTAGGATTAGTACAGGATCCTTGGAAGACTGATCGAAGAGATTAGTGCAGGCTGTATGTGTGGCTCAAGACTCCATTTTGCCTGCATAGAAGAGGTGGCAGAAGGAACAGTGGGAACATTCACGGTTCCCTGTTCTCACAGGTGTAATGAGTAAATAAATTCCATTCTCATTAGAGAGAAGGAAAGGGGGAGCCAAGGGCGCATGCTCTGGCCCCTTGGATATAGGGCTGACAGGCCCAGCGTGCAGGGCTCCCCCACCTGCATCAGGTCATGGAAACCTCACATTCTGTAACAGCTCTGAAATAAACCTCCTTATTCACAAAGTCCATGGCTTAGCCTCTGGTTAACCTGCATATGTCTTCGAATCATACAATGGTAGGAATACTTTTCAGCACATCAGGAACAGAAGATAGAAATCCTCGAAACCAAGGGCAGGGAGAAGTAGGCCCTCAACCAGTAGTTCTTGTCAGCTTTGGGAAATATATATAAAATAATTCTGGCATAATTTGTTTCATGCTTTTTTAGAAGAACTTAGAAGGAGATAAATTAATAATATAAGATGCAACATATATTTAAAAAACATTTCCTTGGATTTTCAAGTTTGCCTCTAAGTTCCATCCAAATAGAAAAGCACTAATAGGGTAAGAAACGCATTCCTTTTCTCAGTATATAGCATGTGCTAATGCTTAAGTGCCTCAGTTCAGCCACAGCTTTTCTCCCAGGACAGGTGCAGATACATTCAGAACTGCAGTGTCAGATGTTGCACAGAATGATGCAGCCCACACATAAAAACCACAAAAATTATGCACAGAACATTGTTTAAAATGCTCTGCTGTCTCTTGCATTATTTTCTGAAGCTTATTATACCAATCATCTCAAGCATAAATCTGTCTTCAGCATCTGTTCTTTCTTCTAAAGCAGTTCCCCATTGCCCTTGACTGTTGCTTTTGTATGCAATTCTTTATCAAACGTAATTGGAAACAGCATTGAAACCAACACTTACAAGATCCCCATGCTGCTTAACCCTTCTGCATCCAGAACAGCGTTGGACCTTGCACATGAAGATGCAATCCTTTGAAAAGCAAAGGATTCCCTTCAGTGCTGAACCAGATAAGCCCTTCTCATCACTGGGGCTGCAGGGTTGTCTAGATGTCCCGTGAAGAAAACAAGCTTAGAATATCAGAATTCAAGGTTGCCAGTTATGAACAGAGACAGAAAGATCCTGCTGTATGAGTCTTACGGAGTTGACAAGAAAAAGCAAACTTTGATCCCTTATTCACCTACATATGTATCACAGTCACCTACTGGTATAGGTTTGGGGGTTATGGTAAGAATTATAGATATACCTCAAAAGTAAATAGGTTCAGTCTAGGCAAAGAGACCCTCCTCCCATTTTAGTTCTAGTACTAGCATTAGTTATGGCAGTGTTGCAGGGAAAACAAAGCATGTTTTTGCTGTTTTAGTTTAAAACAAATAAAGAGGATATATTTTATTAAAAAAATCTTAGGTTAATGCTTAGAAAATGAATCATTCACAGGGTGCACTGAAGGTCACAGGGGAAGCAAAGTCTTCCATTTCTAGGCGTCAGTGGTTTGCATTCATTTTTGCTCCATGATTATATACATACATCTTTAAAAGACTTGGCTTTTGATCAGCTGAAGCATAAACATGACTTTAAAGCAGATGTTTCATGGGAGATGTAGAATAAAGAATAAGGAATGTTTCTGCACAAAAAATATTTGCTTCTTCATAAATGAAGTAACACAAACCTTTTAATTCCTTAACTGGTTTAATGGTGTGACTCTATACCAACATTATATCTTGCTTCATTTGGAGGTATATGACTGTCACATATATAGAAATTCAATGTTTCAACCTTTATCATTTCAAATTAATGTTTTGGGGCTACATATTCTATGATGTGTAACAAATAAGTAATTTGCTAAAGAAAAAAGAGGAATCAATAAAAATCAAATTCACTGTCACAGGAATATGAAGTGCCTTAAAAGTGACTCATAGAAACCAACTGGCTTTACAAAGTCAACATTAGATGTATTCCTAAACCACAAGTGTGGATAAGTCTATGACAATATCCTCCAGTAATTTATAATTTCCCTCAATTCATGCATTACATCAGCTCCAAGATATTCCTATATGAGTTTAAAGTTTACCTAATGACCAGAAAACTTTATTCACTTGCTACAAGTCACATGTTTTTCCTCAAATCCTGAATGTCAGATATTCTGAACTACAAAATTTTTTTCCAGTCAAAGAAAATGTATTAAAAGGAAAGCTACCGTGAGTCCAGCTTCCCACAGTAACCAGCCCAGACCCCTGCCTTTTTGATGGAAGTGTGAACTTTTAGTTTGTACGGGTTGAGGTTAAACCTTCAGTAGTATCCCTGACCAATAGAATTACCAGCCATGTAACTTACGAAAAAAAATAAGAATGAGGGGTACTAAGAGCTATAACTGTTGTAAATATTTAATATTCTTCTGCCTGAAATGAGACAAAAAATGGAACAAATATGCAATTCCTTACACTACTGCTCTAATATTAGACTATTCTTTAAGAAAGGAATTGTATAATTTTCTTTCTCTAGATAATTAATACCTGCAGGTTACATTTTCTTTTCTCTACTTGTGTGTGTATATTTATATAGCTATTCATATGTTCAGAAATATCACTCATCTAAATATGAATAATTATTTAGTCAAATTATTCTTCCAAATACTGTTTTTGACATGTTTACAAAGCTAGCTTGCTCTTCACTTGATATATAACGGATAGCTGATGCAACAGCTCCTGTAGTAATTGTGCTCACTTTTAGCTGAATATGCAAATAGGTAACTTTTAAAATTTAAAAATTCATTTAAAAAATAAGGAAATCTTAAAATTCATGAAAACAGCAATGTGTTTGTCTTAAACTCTCACTTAACTGGCTGTGCCCAGGTCTACATGCTGTTCTCAAAAGGCAGCTGTCACCCTTTCCACAGCAGAGTCACATTATATTCATAGGAGTGTAAGGCCCATGCTTGTTTCCTTGTCTTTTCATGATTGTTATACTGAGGTCTCAGATTAAACATGCACCAAAACACTCTCAATGCAGTTTTCAGGGGTTCTCTTCCTGGAGAGAACCTGATCCAAAGCCCTTGTAAAACCTCGTTTTCCCACAAGGCATTTTGCATATCTCTGCTCCTTTACACAATCTAAAAATCCTTCCTAAAAATCAGTTTTAAAATTTCTTTTTGTTATGAAAATAATTTCATGTATATTATCAAAACTATGAATTCTATTTAGCAAATAGCATAGAGTAACTAACAGATTTGCATTAATTGTTTACATTTATTAGCTAGAGCATCATAGAATCATTTAGGTTGGAAAAGATCCTTAAGATCATCAAGTCCAACCGTCAAACCAGCACTGCCAAGTCCACCACCAAATCACATCCCTAACTGCCACATCTATGTGTCTTTTAAATATATTCAGGGATGGTGACTCTACCACTTCCCTAGGCAGCCTGTTTCAATGCTTGACAGACTTGTTTGTGAAGAAATTTTTCCCAGTAATCAATCTAAACTTCCCCTGGTACAACTTGAGGCCATTTCCTCTTGTCCTATTGCTTGTTAATTGAAAGAAGAGGCTGACTCACACCTCGCTACAACCTCCTTCCAAGTAATTGTAGAGAGAAATAAGGTCACCCCTGAGCCTCCTTTTCTCCAGCGTAACTGACTCCCTCAGCTGCTCCTCACAGGACTTCTTCACCAGCTCCACTGCCGTTCTCTGGACACACTCCAGCTCATCAGTGTCTTTCTTGAAGTGAGAGGCCCAGAATTGAACACGGAATTTGAAGTGTGGCTTCACCACTGCTGGGTACAGAGGCATAATCACTGCCCTGGTCCTGTTGGCCACATTATTTCTGATGCAGGCCAGGATGGCATTTGCCTTCTTGGCCACCTGGGCACACGCTGGCTCATGTTCAGCCTCTGTCAGACAGCACTCCCTGGACCTTTTATGCTGGGCAATTTTTCCAACCACTCTTCCCCTGGCCTGTAGCACTACAGGGGTTGTTGTGACCCAAGTGCAGGATCTGACACTTGGCCTTGTTAAACCTCACATAGCTGGGCTCAGCTGATCCATCAAGCCTGTCCAGGTCCCTCTGTAGATCCTTCATGCCCTCCAGCAGATCAACACTTCCACCCAACCTGATGTCATCTGTGAATTGACGGAGTGTGCACTTGATCTTTTCAGCCAGAATTCTGACAAAGATGTTAAACCTGACTAGCACCAACACTGAGCCCTGGGGAACACCACTGGTGGTGGGCTGGCAGCTTGATGTAGCACCATTCACCACCACTCTCTGGGCCTGACCATTCAGCCAGATTTCTACCCAGCAAAGAATAGTTCTTATAGAAGCATCTACAAGAGCCCTCCTGCCCAACAGACTATGAAGTATCTGTAAGAGCCCCTTTTACAGTTTATAGCTTGAGTTCCCTTCTTGTAGGAAAAATTCCCTTTGGTACACTTAAAGGGTTTTTTTCAACTTTGCAACTTTTTTTTTTTTAAATTCAAGTGTATTGGAATTTAGTTTCATTCTTAACATTTAAAGAAACAGATGGTTATGCAGACAGAAAAAAAAGCAAATAAGAACCATGTCCCTAGTATCTGTAAAATCTCATTTTAAACAACATTTTTCACATTTCTTCTTCAGTATATTAATTCTTTAGGTTAAAAACACTTTTCAGACAACAGTTTTTGCCCATTCTGCAGTTAAACTTGTTATAATACATTTTAAACTCGATAAATAATACATAGAAAAGCAAGATTATGGTGGGTGAATATTAATGGCAGGAATTAGAGCACAGAAACTAATCTATAGTCAGAGAACACTAAAGCACAGAGTAGCAAGTGACATAAGTAGGCTAATTGGATGCTTCTTACAGGAACTGCTTTTCTGCAAACATTAGATTCACCTGACAGAGATTTACTTGATGACTCTTGAGATAAGAAAGGAAGGAAATGCTTCTCTTTTGTGTCAAAGTAACAGATCTGTGTCTTGACATCAAGAAGAAAACCCAACCCCCCCATCAAAAAAAAAGAGGTGCATCTAGTACCTTAATTGTATATTATTTTTCTTCCTCATTTATTTCAAGAATCAAAGTTGTTCTTCTTACTTTCTTCACAATCCTTCTCCCACCCTTGACAAAGACCACTCAGATTGTTAGAATAAGATAGCATTTAAGAAAATATGTTGCCCTCCTACTCAGGAAGACTGGAGTCATCTTATGACTTGTGGATTTTTTGGGTTTTAAGAATTTATTTTGTTAAAAAGTTGATAGCCATATGCGTTCCTCAGCCTCAGGTACTACCAAAGCATGGATCAGTGCTAGTCAGTAGCCCAATTTACAAATACCTATCACAGTTTGTGTCTCTCTGGCCTGTGAGTGGTAACCTGGATAACATGATCAAATCCCACACAGCAGGTGAGAGATAGGTGGGGAAAATAGGAGCAGCAAGAGCTGACAGTCTACCCAGAGAATTTGCTACTTAAAGCTGGGAAATGCCTTCATCACTTTTGGTAGCAACCTTTCCAGAGGCTCACCTGCTCAGCCTGATCAAAGTCCAGAACCAAGGTGAGACAGTAGAATACCCTTGAGGGAAAACTTGAGTAATGACATGTCGACATAAGGAACTGCCAGGAGTAAGCCCATACTGTGCTACAGCCCCTATCAAACTGAATCCATTAATTAAATATTTGACAGAACTCAAATAACACAACTGGCAACTGCATGAAATCCAGTATGAAATCCAGAAAATTCCAGTATCATATTTAGTATCTTCAAAGGACCAAATCTTAATCTTATACATAGCTATATTCTCTATAGAATTCAAGGCTGTTCTCTTGTTAACAGCTATTACAGAGGGGATGGAGAGTGTGTATGCCACATTTACATTACTTTAGTTGTGAAAGCTTCCCTCTTAAAAGCTCAAATTAAAATAGGAAAGTGAGGCAGAAGCACAGAGTTGCCTCAGACTAAATTTATGAACAAAGCAGCTGTGCTGGCAAGTATGTTAACCTATGGAAAATCTCTGGATAAAAGACTTCTAGATTCAGTTACCTACACCTAGGCTTCTACTAATCTATTAGATACAAAATGGTCCCTTAAACTCGCCAGGAAATTACTTTTCATTTCTGGTCAGGCAGGATACCTGTGGTATTTTACTGATATAAAGCCAAGGCACAAACTCTTGAGTATCAGAGAGCTGGCTGAAAAAATATTACTCTACATAATACCAGTTTCTAGAAAGATATACATAATTACACTTGTGTGATTTTTGCTGATACAGTAGAGCTCTCAGTTAAGTGAATATAAGGTCAAATAAAGCTGGATAACTTTCAGTAGCATTAGTAGACTCTAAATAGAATTAACACCATAGATAAATTATCCAGCCCACTCCTGTAAAACTGATTGTTTAAACCAGTTAGAAGTCTTTTGACAGGATTTTACTACAGGGTAACTGTAAGTCAAGTAAATAAAACCATGATAAAACTACAAGTACATTGAATGAATTATTACATAGATAATTAATAAGTACCTCAGTGCTCCTTATGCATCAATTCAGATTGTTATACACTGTCTGGCCATCTTTTCAAAAGCACATCTTACATCAGTGGTTCATGAAGAGTATTGCATTTCAAAGATATTTTTGCATTTCAAAAGATTGAAGAATGAGTCTCACCTTTGTACAAATACACATCAGAATTGTCATATATATAACAGAATTTAATTCCAGAACTTTCACTTGAAATGTATGTATATATACTTATATGTATACATATATATGTGTGTAGGTATACATACTATATATATGTATCCATATCTGAATTTATAGCTTCATACTTTGCTATGCTTGTGTTTACACTGTGAAAATGGCCTAGAAATCTGAATATGTATCTTTATATATGCTTTAAATAGCACACAATATATTCTACATCTGACATCTAATTTATGCATCTATATAACACAAATCATATGTAAACATTATGATGCAAGTATCTCATTATCTTACAGACTTTTATTAAGAAAACAGACTGAAATCTCGTAAACTTGACCATTCATTTGATTTTTTGGTGAAATAAATCCATACACATAGAAGACGAAATATTTCCATCTCAAGGCGAGAACAAGTTTTCTTTGGTTGTAATAATTAGACCTCAAGTAGCACATAAACTCTTGATACATTTATGTGCATTTGTAGTATATCAAAGGTTTTATCACACAAGAAATTACTTAAAAGATAAACACTTCATTATCATGACTTCAAACCAATCACTATTAAGTGTGCTTATGTCAGAACAAAGATAAATAGAGTGGAGGGAGGTGCCTTCTGTACAGACAGTAGTTACTGCAGGAGGAAATTTGGTCAAGTGCCATTTGTTTTCTTTCTACTGCTGCCTCCTTGCCTTTTACGGCTCTATGTGCAGTATTCAACCACAGGAACATCTTGCTTCTATTTTATTGCAAATTTCTGCTTCAAAAGAGGATTCCCCCAACTATTCTTTAGCTATATGCTACACTACTATTCCATGCTCTCCTAAATAACTACTAGTCTTTTGGGGTTATGGGGTGGTTTCCATTGTGTGAACAGCCATTGTCTTTCAAAGGTTGCCTCTTTCAAAAGAGACAACTAGGCATGGGAAAACATACCCCAGACTGAGACAAGCAATACTAGGTGTAGCTTGTGCACGTCTACTTCCATAAGCTACTGAATGGCTGGAGGTTTCCAGAACAAACACTACATTAACAAGTAATTTTGGCTCTAACATTTGCAAATACATTATTTCTCCCTAAAGATAAATCAAGAGAAGAACTGAAATAATATAGGAAAAACAAAGTGGAGCAAGGAGATGCTCCTTGTGCTATGTATCTTAATTTCTGTGTGATTCAGTCCTGGAAAAGGATCATATTGTAATTTTGTAAATATATACTGAAGTCAGAATATTCAGCATAACACAAAGATTTTTCACTGGTGGTCTGCAATAAGCATTTATAAGGCCAAGTATCAGTATGAGAAGTCCTGCTGTCATTCAGAGTTGCATTTATCAGACCCAGCAAGTCAACAGCCTTATTAACTACCAGATGCCAGCCAGTTTGGTATGAGGAGATATAGGGGAGTTACTAAGAAGATACTGTCAGTATACTCTCTGATGACTGCTGGTCCTCGAGGCTCTGTGCAAGATTATCAGTAAAATCTCTATTCCAGTAAATGTTTTTCCCACTTTTCACCAGACCTCAATAGAGACAGAAGTGAAAAAAACCCCCATATCGCTCCATCATGCTCCAAGCCTTTCCTGTGCAGCAATATTATCCCAGTCAGCATGGACTTATTTGAGAAACACAGCAAGGAGGAATTTTAAGAGCTCAAAGCTGTTTCTCTAATGAAAAAGTGGTTGAGGTGCTGAGGAAGATAATATTACCAACAGTGTGTCAAAATTTCTGCTATTAATTTTCCTCTTACCTTCTGACAACACAGCTGAAATAGCTTTTTCCTGGACTGTGGATTTAAACAAAAAAAGCAAATTAAACAAAAAATACATAAACCCCCAAAACAAAACCCCTAACAAAACCCCTAAACCAGCAAATAAAACAAAAAACACAAAAACCCCTGGAACAAATCCCCCAAAGAAACAATCCCTGTCCATTCTCCCCTCCAAACTGGACTCTGTAGTGCCCTCTGGTTTTTTATTATTATTATTTAGTGTTACTAATGCAATAGAAGGGATTGCAGAAGGAGATTTCAATGTGAAACTTTTGACAAAGTTACTTTCATCCTACTGTAAAACTTGTGTAGTAGGGGCAGAATAGCAGTTCACTGTGGAGTAAACAGAAGGTTCTTTCCTTGCCAGGCAATAAAGAGTTTCTCCCTCCCTCTCTCCCTACACAATACATTTGTGTTTTGCATCCCTCCTAAGTTTCTAAGATATGAAACTTATCTTCTCACAATACATTGAGATTGCACTTTGTTCAGAGTGAGGGTTACAGAAGGATCTAGGAGTTCTTTTTCTTTGTACTTTACTAATTACAAAAACATGTATTATAAGTATGTGGAATAACTATTTGTGGATACAAATTTTAGACACTTTCTTTTTGTTCCTTACTCTGAAAACCTACCCCTAGTCCAAAGCATGCAAGACGCCTGTGTGTTTTCTGCTGTTTCAGAGGGGGGGGAGTGGGGGTAAAAAAGAAAAGAAAAAAAAAAGGTAAAGCAAATAATGTGGAGACTTTTCACGTATTAGATCTGGATGACATTCAAGTGTGAGAAGCAAAGGACAGATTATTGTTCTTTGTCAAGTTTCCAAGGAAGCAGACTGTATTTCACGGCACAGTTTTGAGATCCCATTCTCAAAGCGTTTTTTTTTCCTCAAGCTAAAGGAATGGAGGGGACTTGCTCAGTTCATATGTGTTAAGCACTGAAGGACAGTGAAATAAGTGATGGGATCTATGGGGGAAAACAGAGGTCCAAAGGCTGTAGGAAAAATAAAATTATTTCAGCAATAGCCAAAGCATGATTATAGAATAAAGCCTGCTAAGGCTAGCAGGCAGTCCTATTAGTGTTGAATATGTCCAAACTCTGTATAAATCAAGAAACAGAACTACTTGCTCAGGACAGCTCTGTTAGTATCAGGTACCAGTGGAGAACACTGTTCCTATTGCTGCATTGCACAGTACCTCCCTGAAACCAACTGGATGAAACTTAATAAGCCTCTTCTCAAGAGGCCAGGAGATAAGAGCTGGACCCTGGAATAGTAGAATCAAGTTGTTTGTCTAAAATTCATACACCCCCAAAACATGCTAAAAATTCATGTGCCACTAAGGATATTTTAAAATGAACTTGGTTGTTGAGAAAAACATTTCTAGTTCCTTATCAACACTTTAGTCCCTGTTTAAAGTTTCAAGTGATTAAGAAAATTGTTTATCACATATCTATAGTATAACAAACTGTCAGGATGCGCAGTGGTATTAATTAACTACTGTTTTCTGTACTTAGCATAACTGACCTGCCAAAACCACAGGCAGCAAAATCAATTTGCCTGTCAGGCTACTTGACACATGTCCATTTGCCACTGCACACACTGAACCACAACATATTTGGTCAATCCAGAGGTTCCTGGTTCGAAGGGCTGCCAAGATGTTCAGTGGCATTAATTTTCTTGGTACATGATTATCACTGAGATACCACCTCCTCCCCCAAATTCGATGAGTCATTCAGGTATCTCCATATTAAAATTGTATCCCAGGGTTTGGGCACACCTTCACACCTATCACTGGTCATGACATCATTTACATGGTCAGTTCATCAACCACCCCTGAGGTAAAGCACAGGGCGATGTTGTCACCTCATGCCAATCTCCTATCCGGCTTGTCATAACATATACAGGTAGCTGGGCCCCTGGAAGGAGGTAGCTCCTTGTTATGGCTCACAATTTTAATCTTATATTTCACCGTGTCTTGATTTAAATATGAGTTAATGACTCCATTTCTGCTTCTGCAGCTGAACTGCAATTTTTCTCAATCTTTGTTCCTCTCCTTTTCCCAGTATTATGTGGTGTTAAAAGCAAGACATTCAGGATGTCTTGGACGACAATGGACGGCTGTTGGACGAGCAATGAGAAGACATAGAATCATAGAATTGTTTGGCTTGGAAAAGACATCCAAAAGTCTTTTTAGTTCAACTCCCCTGTAACGAGCATGGACTTCTTCAACTAGATCAGGTTGCTGAGAGCCAGAATCAACTGACAGATATGGGCTTTCACTGAGTACAAGTTGGTATGCAGAGTTAACAGTCAGAAAAACAAAGTTAATTCTGATCACTGGGTTCCCCAAAGATGGAGCAGTTATAGGAAGTACAGGAAAAATGGTTTCTTTTTCTATATTTTTGGAGATCTGGACAATTACTTAAACATTATTTGTGATGACATTTGTGATGTCGGAATTTTAGTAAGAAGGCTTACTAGGATTCAGACTAGGATTCTAGTAAGGGTCTAGATCCCATTAAATAGTGTTCATGATCTAGCTGTCAATGAAGTAATTTATGCTGTATGTAGCTGGCTATGCAAACTAATAAAAAACCTACTTCAACAAAATTAAAATGTGTTGTATTTCCTCATAAAGTAATGTGGAGAGCAAATAGCATCTAAAACATGAAGTAGATTTCATAAATTGAGGTATTTCCCAGCACTCACACAAGTTTTTAGATTCTGAGAGTAGAGGAAAATTTTTAGTGTTGGTTAAATTGATTTTTAGCCACTTATAGTTACAAGTAAGTGGTCCCTACATCACATCGAAAACTTAAATCTCCAGTGTATAAATGTCAAGACATTTGCTCTGCCTAAAAGCAACTTGCTGGATAAAACAAGGGAATTTCAATTAAGGATGAATGTGCAATTACTTTAAAGAAGAATAAAACCAAGCTTTCCATTAGGAATATATTAGCAGCTGCTAAAAAAGATAAAATACTGTCAATACTGTCTCTTCATTCAATTAACTCCTAACCTTGAAGACCACAGATCATTTCATTTGTCACCACATCGATTAGGCAGCTCTACATTTTGAAAGCACTTATATGCCATTAGGTTATTAGATCCAGCTACTTTCTTTCCCTAGAATTACATGAATACATTTGACACATTCATTAGCTAATGAAGCTAGAAGATTCATATCAAACCCTTTCTGTAAGTATTGACAACTACCATTATCAAAACACCAATTCAGAGACAAAATATATATCCTTTTTCAAGATATAATAGGCAACAGCTAATACTTTGAAACTAAAATTGTCATTTCCCTGCTGCTATGAAACTACAAGAAGCAAGGAAACAATGTTAAACAACAAAACCTCCCTAAATATTATGTCTCAAAAACATTAGTAATTTAACCTATTAAGTGCAAAAGCTCTCTCTTTACTATTTTAAAATATATTTGAACTATATTTCCTCTCCAAACACTAAAGCAATCTTTACATCTACTGTTTGGCTGAATGTAAATGCACTAACCCTAACAAGGTATTTTTATACAGCCAGATTCAGAGAACTTTAAAAAATCACCTATTTTTTTCATATAAATTCAACCAACAATATAATATCTAAAGTAATTTTATTTACAGAAAACAAATAGAAATGCTTCCTAATTTTTTCATGAGGTATATAAAGAAAGCATTCTCCTACCTTAGTAAAAGATGCTTGCTGCTGACTGGAACAATTTTACTTGCATCCTAGTAAACTCTTGAACAGTAATCCTGTTATGTGTCTACAGCAGTTCCATGGGGGTGGGACTTCTGTGTAATAATGAATTCACCAGGGAATCTTCCCTTTCAAAGAATGCTGCTGCAGACAAGGAAGCCACTCAACCCTTATTGTCACAAGATTTTGGATGATTAGGTTATGATGCAGCGAGTAAGTACACATACATACATAGAGTGATGCATCTTAAAATATTTCCTATATGCTAAAGCTTTGAAGGGCTTAAAACTGCAGTATGCTTTACAGGGAAAGTGTATGTATACATGTGTACATATACACTTTATATACGTCAAAAAGGAGAATCACAAAAGGTAAGTATGAAAAAATTATTTATTTAGTTTATAGGGGTGTGGCAAAATAGCATATCTGGGTCTATTAGCAACTCTAACCATTTAATCCGAGAAACAGAAACTCCAAGCCAAGCATGTCAATCCTTACCTAAAAAAAATTTTTTTAAGAATATCTTAATCTTAAATGATAAGCTGCTTAAAAAGCAGATACACATCCACTCCACGGGCTATCACTAATTTCCTGCGTAAAGTGGCAGTTCAGATCTAATGAAGGAGGTCTGTGATATATTAACCCAATAACATCAAAAATAGCTTCCTGAGAACTCTCCAACAAAGAGCAGTGATGTTTGTAGTGATTATTATTAAGATGTATGAGCAAAAAAAACCTTGGAGGGTATGTGTGGTCACTTGAAATAGCAGACAACAAATACGAGAGCGAATTGATACTTTGGATGAGAGACAGATATATCTGGCAAGTTTATTGCAATGAACATGACAAAGGGTGAAGAAGTGTCCCAGTATTCAACCAACCACTTCAGTGGAACTGTAAGAATAATGTTCATAAGACCCCGTTACTGGAGTAAGTGAGCATATTAGCCTTTATTAGATCGTCCAGCACTTCCCTTATCTCATTTACAGATAAAAAGCAAAACAAAGCTGACTCATGGACTCCCAGGTCCTTCTCCACAGAGCTGCTTTCCAGCAGGTCAATCCCCAGCCTGTATTGGTGCCTGGGATTATTCTCCAGATGAAGGACACTGCATTTGCCTTTATCAAATTTCAGAAGGTTCCTCTCTGCCCATCTCTCCAACCTGTCAAGGTCTTTCTGAAGGGCTGCACAGCTTTCTGCGGTATCAGACACTCCTCCCAGCTTTGATGCATCAGCAAACTTGGATGAAGAAGTAGAGCGCCTCCTAAGCAACTCACTGATGAATAAGTTAACCAATACTGGGCCCAGTACTGAACCCTTGGGGACACCACCAGTGACAGGCCTGTCACTGATAACAGCTCTCTGGGATCTGCTATTCAGCCAGTTCTCAATCCACCTCACTGTCCAGTCATTCAGTCCACACCTGCTGAGTTTGCCTATGAAGATGTTGTGAGAGACAGTGTTGATGTAAACAATATCCACTGCTCTCTACTCATCAATCCAGGCAGCTGTTTCATCGTAAAAGGCAACCAGGTTGGTCAAGCATGACTTACCTTTAGTAAATTATGCTTTAGAAATCCTTCCAGGGACTCCAGTTATCTGTCACTTTTATAGCTTTGTCAGCTACTTCAGAACAGGTACAATCATAGCTTTCTTCTGTATGAATTCCAGCATTCATTCAGGGCGTGAAAGACAAATTCAACTCTCCAGCTCAAAAGCAACATGCATTTTCCAGCTTCATGCAACTGCCCTAACCCATAAGTCATGAAGTGGACTGTGTGCTTACCACACCTTCTTTTGAAACTGTCCCAACAAGAATACCACACTCAAGAATCTGAGTTACTTAAAAGACAAACCAAAAGAATAAACATCATCTTAGCATGTTCAAATGTGAGCATTACCTGAATAGTAGATAACAACCTTATCTAAAGTAGAATTCTGAGGATTTTATTTCAAGAGAAATGAAAAGAATTTACAGTTGCTCAACTCAAAGGGCAGAAGGTGAAAGAAGAACAGCGAATATTTAGCTATGTCAAAAGCAAAAGTAGAGATGTTTCCCATCTTTACAGCAGATAGCATAGCAAGCAAGAAGTTTAAATTGCAGAAAAAAAAGTTTTCCAATGCCTAATTCTTAGATCTGCCAGTAAAGAGGGAGACTACTCGGTCTTCCAATTTGCCTGAGAGCCTTTAAGAGCAGGTTAGAAAGAGTATCATAAATAATCTGTGAAAAGCTGATTTTGCATTAGCTGAGTGAGGTGATCTCAACATGTCTACGCACATTTTTCTGTACAAGTTCTGCATATTGAGGAGGCAGGAATGAAGCACGTTGCTTGCAGAAATAATTTTATCCAAGCACAAGCATGTATTTTTTAATTTGTAAAAATATTCAAAATAATTATTTTGATAGGAATTATTTATGTCAGTAGAAGTGTGAATGTCATCTGGCTAATAACAAACTCAAAAGTAATATAACACAAATTTATCACTTCAATTAAATTTTAGAAATATGCTTGATGCATTCATTGAAAAGCTTTTACCTTCACTTTAGAACAACTAAAAGAATACAGGCTATTTATCTAAACTAAATTAGGAGCATGGAAAACTGCTTTTCATACTGCAAGAACAAAACCTATGTGTCATGTGTACCAGACTTCTCCAAGTACTGTGATTCTGCTCTTTGTATGAAGTAATTGCACCCTGGTAGATCTTAGAACTTAATTATTCTGACCTACCAGACTGATTTTACCTAAGACCTTCTTTTATTGATCTAATGTACAGTTGAAAGGCTGTTTCAACTTCTGGCTTGTGCATTGCTTGTATTAGATTACTCGTTTTCATCTACTTTACAGATTACCCCATGGAAAAGTGACACCAGACAGCAAAGGTATTGTCTTTTAAGTAAATAAATTACATGCAGCCCCCTTGTTAGATCCCTAGACTTGTAGTTACACTTCTTCTATTTGAGAATCACTAGTCAACAATGGATAAAATTCCTCTATACCATTGTTCTTTCATCACTTAAGTTGCAATGTTTTGTAAATAGAAAGTGTCCTATGATAAAGGAAATTAAATTCAAAAAAATGCCATCTTTCTGCAGTGATTTGATTTACAAATATTGTGTTGGAGAACCATCACCAGTGTTTAGCAATACCTGCATTTCATCAAACCAATTAAAGTTTCACGGAAAAACACAAAGCCCTTTAGATATTGGAAAGTGCACTTCATCCGCAAGCTGTAAGCAGAGACTCCCATTGTCAGAAACAGATCTGAGCAGAATGATGGCTCAACGGCATCTAACATAAATAAGACATAAATCTTCTTACATAAGTGTTTTCTATACTTTTCCCCTTCCAGTCAGAGGAGCTTGTAACACTCCGGACACTTAAATCCACGGGTTGAAATGAGGCTCCCAACCAGATATTCTCAAGAGGTCACAAATACACAAAACTTTACAGGCAAAAATATAGAAAATTAAGGAACTTTGGCAAAAGGATTAAATACAACACCAAATTCAACACAAAACACTTATCATAGCAGTAATTTAGAGCGTCAACAGCCCATTTAATAGTAACTTAGCATAAACTTAGCCCATTCAACCTAGAAACCTTTAAACCCTTCAGATGAGAGAGAGAGAAGGGGAGAGAGAGGGAGAGAGTGCGCACCACCCCAAGGTGCCATGATTGACAGCTTGAGGGGTTTGGGTGTGGGGCAGTGTCGCAGGGGGTCCGGTGCTGCTCCGCACCGGGCACGCCGCGACCTTCCCGGATAGAGCGCGTCCCGCAGGGAACAGCTCTTCCAGGCGTGTTGGCAGATCTCGCTGGCCGACGGGCGATTCCAGGAAATGTAGCAGTTTCTCTGCTACAAGTGATTTCGGCTCTTGGTGAATTCAGCTCCTTGTGAAATCGCCCAAGGCAAACACGGGGACAGAGAGACAGGAGCCTCGCACGGCAGTTCCGCAGAGCTCGCCTTTACTGTCCGAGCACCCTGCCAAGGGAAGGCGACAGGCAAACCTCCCTGCTTTCACGAGCAGAAGCCGGGCTTTTTATGGGAAAGGTAGGGGGTGGGATAGAAACCGACTGGCCAGCAGGGTACAGGCTATTGCCTTGAAGAAGCAAACCGTGTTGCGATCTCAACCTGACCCAGAGGAAGGTAACTTATCTCTGGCTTCTCCAGAGGAGTGCAACAGGCTCCTGCTTTGAGGGCTCCCAGCCCTCCACAGGGCAGGGCACTGACTCACCTACGCAAAGCCTGGCCTGCCCCCTCCATCACCAGACACACACAGAGGCATCCCATGCACCCCCAAAATGGCTCCAGACACTAAACTTACCCAATCTCTGACAGAGCTCAATCTGCATCTCTAATAAACTAAATCTCAGATAATTTTCATTACTTTTCCTTGTTAAAGCACAGATCACATGGGCAACCTGCATTGAGCTCACATGGATTCTGTATTTCAGTAAAATATTGATAATATGTGGTGTCTATCACTTTTTGCTCTGGTGATATATAGGCTTCTATATATGTTTGTAGTCAATTCTTCTGATCATTAGGAAAACAGCAGGGGTCTAGTTACCTCTCCAGAGTAAAAAGTACTACACTATTATTCATCAGGAGCATGCTACACATTTCCTTGCAAAAATGGCTGTCAGGAGAGAACCTGGGGCAGCCCTCTGTACAGTCACCTTGGTGTATCTAACCAAAGAGATTGCAGAACTGTACTTAAAGGTATTTTTGAGAAAGTCTGTTAAAAATATGCCATCCTTTACCATAATATAAATACTCCGAAAAAATATTTTCATTGCAGAGGTTTGGCTGTACAGCCTAAATAATAACATCTGGGCAGACTAGGTCAACACATTTACCATAAACATACTACCCATAGAAACGATTTTAGAAAGTCATATAATTGTAGTGAAGAAGATAATGAAAAAACCACAAGATGGACCTTTGCACTACAAATAGACTGGGATACGTCAAAGAGTATTAGACTGGGAAGCAGTTAATAAATACCTCTGTGTGTGTTTGCTCCATTAAGGGGTTGCAGTCTTATGAATTATTATTTTTTTTAATATACTTATCTGCTGCTGTATATGAAATAAAAGACTGCAGTGAGAAAAAGTCTTACAAGTGGCTGCAGAGAAGACTAGTAAAAATTTTTGCATTTTCCAGTTGACTTCCACAACTGGAAAAGTGTGCGATTATTAGTTAATGCCACCCTAAGGTTCTTAAAAACTTCAAGGAAAAGACATGTTTTCCTTTCTACAGTTGTTCTGGAAATGCATCACTGCACTAACATACTGCTCACCACATTGAACAAACTGCTCTCCAAACTTTTACTAAGAACATAGTTTTAAGCCCAAGTATTATGATTATGTCAATACAATTCTTAATGCATTCCTGTTGCTAGGATAAGTTTGTTTACAGCTTGTGGATGAAGTAATTCTCATACATTTCTTCTGAGGATCCCCTGTTTTTTTCACTTACTAAATAGTTACATCTAACCTCTCTTGCCCTTCATGCGTGGGCAGCACTTCCTCTCTTTGGATTGTATCTAATATTTCAATTGCAGCATCAGTTCTTACCAGCACCAAGGGCATTGTGCTAGCCTCCTACTTATACTGCAAGCAAAAATAATTATAATCTCATCTCCTCTGAAAAGCAGGCAATGAAATGGGAGCAACCTGATACACTTTAGTGAGAATTCTTTCTACAAATAAGTTTAGCCTCCTATCTTATGACAGGACATTAAAAACAGCTTTCTTTATGTTTAATTAAAAGGTGTAATATGGTTTAACGGTTACTAAAATGAAGAGGACAGCTTTTCTTCTTTTAAATATCATTTCTCTTGGAAATTTTCCTTTCTTACCAAGCCAGAGGAAGGTTGTTAAGTTTCAGATTTATGGAGAAATAAGGAAAACACTGCTATATCCAAAGTACCACAGGGCAATTATGAATTGGATAGAATACTGAAGAGTGAAAATATCTTCACTTATTTATTCAGAACTCTCAATTTGTCTGGTTATCTATACTATTTTCACAAAGGTCACATTTAGTTATATCAGATATGTTTCCTTTGATTATATAACTTAACATTTCAACGTGAGAACTGCTTCACTTTTCATAGCACTGTAGAGGACAATCATCCTGCTCAAAATGCTGCTAAAGTGACTTCCAGGAAAGCATCCTCACTACCCTATTCTGCACAGCACATGCTGGCAAATAAGGTAAGAAAGATAAAAATGTAGGGGAATTCTATATCTCATGTTGAAAAATTTTTTGTTTGTATGTTTTCAAGTTATTTACTCATTAGGACATGAACCAGAACTCAATTGAAAACTGCCATGCTCAGAAAAGTAGTAATTTCTACATATTAAATTATTATGTCATTATTTAACACAAGGTAGAATGTTACTAGAAAGAAAACAACTTGTTTCAGAATGTTTCTGAGTCTGGATATTAAAACGTCTAGTAGTGGAGACCCCAGTTCAAAAAAATCTGGTATGTACAGGTATCAGAATCTAGGCTTCTTGTTTTTCCCTCATCAGTGTTGACCAGCACATGCCTTAAGAACTTTTTACAGGTAAGAGAAATTGAAAGCAGTAAGAGTGATCTGCCATAGCCAAAAATTGATGTCTGGGAGATTCAAGCCAAAATGTAGAAACATCTTGTTCCTTCAGGAGAGTGATAAAACAGTGGAGCAAATTACCCAAGGACACTGCAGTCTCTACCCTTGAAGTTTTCAAGACTGCTGGACAAAAAGCTCAATTTCAAGCAGTGCATTCAATCACACTAGTGATTGTTGACCATCACTGGACAGCTATGTAGAGTGGCAAAGCTTTTAGCCATACATCATGCTGCAGAATACAGACTGTAGTCCACGTCATCTGCTGAGGTGAAAGCTCAGATAGGAGGAGGAAGATAGTTCTGACATTTTATGGAGAGATGGACAGACTGAGATTAAACTCAGAAGAACCCATCTTCTTGAAATCAAGCTCCAGTTTTCATATTGAGGGCTCTATCACTGATATGAACAGGTCCAGGTTTTCATGCATCATGCTCTCCTCCAGTGTACTTGTTAAATAAACTCAAAAAAACCCCACCAAAACCCATGAACAATATCCATCCACCTGTACACCACAAAAAAACCCCGCAACAAACCAGCCAACCAAACAAACAACTCTAACAAACAAAACAGCCCTGATGCATAAGTAAATTGAATAAGTATCTCATGAAATAAATCCAAACCCATGGCCACATGGCTGAAGTGAGAATGGACTTCAGTTTTGCTATCTTGCTTTAAAACACTGGAAAGTATTCCTCATAACTCTTGATACTGCAGAAGTTACTGCATTTCTTGTTAATAACTAAACAGATTATAAATACTTTCACTTTGATATTCATAGACTGATATAAAATTATTAAAACATTCCCTGAGTTTCCTGTTTCCCATGATTTACATCTCAAGTCTTTCTTAGTGACCTTTGAAAAGGGGAACTTTTTGCTCTCCTAGTTTCTGTGAAAATTAATGTTGCCAAAACCTGAACTAAGACCAATATTGTTGTTCTTTTTTTTCTTCTTTTCTTCCCATACCTATTTAAGATTATCTTTCTTCTTTTGTTCCTATTCTGATGCACTTTTTTGCTTTGTATAGGAGTCTAAGCTTTACCATCGTTGTATAAAGCACTTCACATATTTGTAAACTGCTATGACCTAGTTTACTTGCTTTAAGTTGTCATCCCTCCAGCTGTTATTGTGATAAATTTTGTTTTGAGTGTGTTTTTTTGGATACATATAGTATCTTAAACACATTCGTTTCACAGTCATTCTGAGGCCTGGGGGAACCAACTGAATTAAGCCATAGAAGAGTAACTAATTTTAAGGATTTTATGTTCTATGTAATTTCTGTATTAAAATTAATTTTAAATAGTAAACAAATAATTTTCTAGTATGCTCTAACAATATTCCAAATAGCAGTAAGAAAAAAAAATTTACACATTGTGCAGACAATGCAAAGAGTGAAAAATCTGTAACAGATGATGGTATGTTTCGTTTTTTGTTTGTTTGGTGTTTCTTTGGGTTTGGAGGTTTTTTAAATTGTTTGGCACTTTTTTTTTTTTAAAACAAAATACACACTGTGGACCTTATTTAAGGGGCAACATGTAAACAAGTAGACAACCAAAAAAAACCCCAGTGATCACAGAGCAACTGAGCTGGATTCTGCAGTATAATGACTGTGCTCACTGGGCTGCAATGAGAGAACTGCCAGTGGACAAAGGAGATGGATTATTCCCCTCTACCTGGCACTGGTGAGGAGTGGCTGAGGGAACTGAGCTTGTTTAGGCTAGAAAAGAGATGGCTAAGAAGACACTGGTTGCACTAGAAGAGGAGAGATATAGAGGAAATTTAAGACTGCTCAGACAAGTAGAGCAAAAGGTCAAGGTAACACTGATGAGTAACAAGAGGAATTAAATTGGATATAAGGAAAATAATCTAAATAATGAAAGCAGTTAAGCATCAAGAGTCCAGAAAAACTTGGATTCTCCATATCTGAAGATTTGCAAGGCAAGTTAAAAAACCTGATCTACCTTTAAAATGAGCCTTTCTTTAAAAAGGAACTTTTAGCCTAGCTCAAGAAGTCTCTTCCAACCTAACTTTTCCTAAGATTCCAAGACCATACTTTAGAACTGCTTCACATCCATACCACATAGGACACTTAAGAGTTTCATTGAAGTAGACAAGTGTCCCCCTCCCAAGGTTGCTAATATAATAATAGAAGATAAAAAAAAGTGTCAGATTTACCATTTGGTTTATTAGCAAACGTTATCTGTTTGTTAGCTACAGAGTGCAACCTAAATGGTGTGGCTGTACCACTGAACACTGCTGTAAGCACATAGTCTGCATGAAGGAGGCTGTCTCCATAACTTCCATCACATTTTCAAAAGCTGCCTTAGTGTCTTTGCAAAATTTGTTTTCACCAAGCTAGCCTTAGTGGAAAAAAAAACCGAGAAAGAAAGCTTAGATTGCTTTCATATGCTATGAAACAAGGCTGGGGGCTAGAAATAGCAAGTCTGGCATTTCCTCCCTCTACCCCTTCCCCTTTCTCTCTCTCCCCTCCCTAATTATTTATTGACCTCAGAATTTAATGTTGTCACAACAGTGTACAGAAGAATTATTATCTATTTATCTTTTAAAAGCTACAACTTCAGGTGCTCTATGTTGAACTCCATGGTAACGTGACATCTTGTAACTTCAAAGCTTGCAAGACCAGGAAAATAGATGAAACAAGCAAGATAAAGAACATAAGTGGATGTGTGGAAAGGAGATATTTTTTAGTGACAAGGACTGTAATAAGTTTTATTCGCCATATATTTGGCGTGCATATTCTAATTATAATTTACTCAGAGATTTGAGCTGCAAATGAACATCTGGACTTCATCCATTCAGCTGTATTGTTACTTGCTCTGCTTTTTATTCCAAATTTATTTTCACATAACTTTGTACAGCGCTTCCTGTTCCCAAGGGAGTTTTTCCTACCAGATAGTATTTATATGTCCACCTACTGCCTAGATTTTCAGTAGTTTTTCTACCACTGTTTTCAAGCATCAGAAATGAAGTGGAAACATATCACCACACGCTGTTATGTTCATGTGACAGGATTCTGAAGAGCAAGGGGAATTATTAAGTTACTACACAGTTTTCAAATACAAAAAAGAATCAGTTTGATTACATGCTGGAGAGGAGAGAACTCTCTAATGTTTTATCCCAGGACACTATATACTATCTATTCTTGCTAAAAAAGATCCTGCAGTCTAATCAGGATATACTCTCTGTGATCCCACAAAGATCATCAAACATATGATGTTTCTTTTAAGACTTATCTCCTTGCCACTTAGGCTGAAGACTTTATATTTTCTAAAGCTTTAGAAAAGTCAACACAGATTAAAAGAATGCTAATTAATGCTGTTAACACTCTTAGAGTTCAGATTTCTTGCCACAAAGATTTAAGGCAAATAGTTTTTAACATAGCTATTCTGAGTTCTTACAGCTCCAGCAAAAATGTAACCCTGGAGTAGGAAAGGAGCTTCTTCAGAAGGGAAGAAATGCAAAAAGCCTGTTCAGCAATGATTTTTGAGAAGATTCAGCTGTTGGTAACTGCTTGGTTTTTATTAGCCTTAAACCTTATTATATACATCCTGCCAAATATCTATCTTATGTCACTTTCACGTAGCAATTCCAGGATATAAATTTATAGCTATATTGCACATGAAAAACATGCATATTGGAGTGCAATTTAATAGGGCCCAGATCTTCAGGACTTAGTAACTGACATTAAATGGTTTTATACTTCATCTTATTTTAGCATGTCCTTCATTCAATCAACTTTCTTCTCAAGAGTCAATTATGTAAGAGAGATGAAGTAACCTGTTGTTTTACTCATAATTGCTAAATTCCACTTGGATAACACTATTTTCCAGCAGAACTTCAAATACATATCTATCAGTAAGTTATCAGAAGGTAATAATGTAATGTACACTTTAATGTAAAATTATTAAACACCTTGGAAAACAACTTAAGAAAATTGTATGAAAAAAGTAATTGATACAAGGAGCAACAAAAAGCATCAAACCTCTTGGGACAGGCTATACATCATTAAAAAAAAGAAAAAAATTATGCTGAGATATTACAATGCCCTCTTAGAATATAAAGACAAGGTTTAGGTACTAAACTAAGATGACTTTAGCCTTATGCCCAGCCCTACTGTGGCTCCTTATCTGTATTTCCATAGAACAGCTTCAATCCTCCAGTTTGTGTGTAATGGAAAGCAAAATGACACCCAGCACTCTGCAATCACTGCTTGTTGTGTCAGAACATAGAGAGCATTTCCAAGACACCTACTGACACCTGACAGATAACAATAACTGGAGTAAATATTAGACAGTACCTGACACTCCAGCTCCCAGAAATAGATCCTGACTGCTGTAAGTCTTGTATGAGTAGTGTCACTATTATTCACTCCGTGGTAATTTTTACAACTTCCCTTTTTAAAGCATTTACCTACAGCTATTGCAAAAATATCACCACTGCAAAAACTATGGCAGTTTAACATCTGTCATATGCTAACATTAACAATGCTGACACTGTTCTCCTTTTGATATTGAGTAGGCAGGTTTGTTATTTGAAGACCAACCTAACCATCTTTTGCCAGTCAACTACCACCATTTACATTTTACCAAAATCAGCAGTTCTGCAAGTGATAAATAACAACTAAGGAAGCAATTGCTACTGTTCTGGCAAATTCTTTAGAAAAATATATCTTATAAATTCTGAAGGAGCACCTAAATCAAATTCTCCTCAGCTTCTGCCTCACCTCTGCAAGCCTCTTCTTTCTGGCCAACATTGTAGAGCAGCACTTAGTAGAAAGCCAAGCAGAAATGTGATTCTTCCTTTCCAGTACAACAACTACTAGGCAACAAACTCCTCTTTCACATAGTCAATTGATTATTTCATCACATTAGTGGCTTCCATGGGAAGATACAGGCTGCTAATCATACAGATGTAATCACAGTCCACCTCCCTTTCCTTAAGAACCGCTTTACCTGCAGGTGCCACTAACTGAAAAACAAGTTAAAATGTGGATAGTTATAACTGAAGTAAAAAATGTAGGTTCTTATTTATCATCTTCACCAGAAACAAGAGAAGTAGCTCTTACCAAGAACAGTTTCATAGTCTTTATGGAGAGATGATAAAAGACAAAGGCATGAATTACTTATAAATTTATTTTTTCCATCTAACAGTGCAATATTTGTTTCTTGCCTTTCAGTTGACATCCCTTCATACTGTTGTGCTCTGTAGAACAATAGAGGCGGTTGTAGAAATGAAATGAGTCACAAACAACATGTGACTTGGGGTATGAAAGTCAGAGCTGACGATATCATTTTGTCTCAGCTGCCAAAGGGTGTAACAAAATCATGTTTGTTTACTACTTCAATCCATAATCTTGTTGTTGATCTTAACATGTTTTTGGTTTTTTGAAAGTAAGATATTATGTAACAGGCAACGTTGCTCATAACTTACCATAATTTAGAGTTTAGTTAGCTCTAATGTTTTCATGATACAAGATACTATTCATGTACTGCTGAATAATCTCATAATTTGTCACAGAGGTGACAAACCTCCCTGCTAGATCGTCAGGTAAAGATTAGTTCCTCCATGTAAAAGGAAGTTGGCTGTTATGGCAACACACTTTCATGATTGAAGTTCTTTCTCCTAGAGCTCTGATCATTATGTACCTACTTAGGTGGACAAGTGGATGGAAACCCACTGTTTATTGTATTTTTTTCCTATTCTATCAGTAGGACATGCTGGAAATAAAAGTTACAACTAAGGTGGAGTATTTTTTCTCATCTGTTTTTGTTAAGTGGCTAAATATAATCTTCCAAATCTTTGTAGGCTCACTCCACGTGTCAAAGCACATGCCTGTTATACACTGTACATTACACAGTGGCAGCCTGAGGCATTCCAACTCATATTAGATACTGGATTAGAAAACAACAACAACAAAAACCCCAACAAAAAACCAACCAACCAACCAACCAAAAACAAACAAACACCCAAGGAAAAAAAAACCCCTGAAAATACCAAGAGAAATATTTTTTTCTAACCAGTAAATTGTAAATCAACTACTCTTCCTTACAAGAAGAAAGGAAGAAAGCAGTTTAAGCAGAAATTAAATGTCCAAAGGGAAATTAGTGCTCCCATGCCTATATGAAGCTTCCATTGCTCTCAGAGTCAAGATTTCTATCCTGAGTTCAATAATCATGAGCAAGTGAGCTCATGATTGCTTCTCCCAGTACTACCTGATTATTAAAATCTTAAATTCTAAAATCTTTTTGAGACTGACTCGAAAAAGATAAGGATGAGCACTGTTAAACGATCTACCAAATGCAGGTATTGTTTCTTCCACAAAGAATTCTAGCACATTTCTCTGTCAAAGTGGCAAAGCAGGGATGCTGCCACTAAAGTTTTTCCAGAGCAGCTCTGTCAGTCAAGGTTCATCTGAATTTTAAGTGGTGTTTGTACACATATTCCCCCTGCTGTAGTTAAGAAGAGATAGTGGTATTGAAAAGGTATTCTTGTGAAGTTGTACCAGATGATGTCTGGAAATCATCTGTCATCACTGTCATCTTAGCATGCTGACAAGATGAGAAATTATCATTCTTCTTGTCCTCTTTTCCACAAGTTAAGCTTCAGACTTCATAATCTTTCTTTGGCCAAAATAAACCAGTTTTTGAAGTTATCAGAAGTCTTAAGGCTTGGATTTAGCCACTGAATGATGCAGAATTCTCTGATTCAGATGTGAGTGCACAACTGAATGTCTTTCAGTTCAAGCTGAACAAACAGTGATAGTAAGGACGTAACCTTCTAAGCTCCAGCACCTACTACATGCATGCTCTTTGCCACTCCTACTGTTAAATACAGCAGCAGGACACTGAGCTAATGTAGCACATTTTTCAGGCTGGGTGGTCTTAGGAGCATCCCGAGTGAATTACCATGACTCAGTAGTAGCACTGTACTGGTGGTCACTGTGTTAATGCACTTCTGTAAGACTGTATGACCATATCCAAGTTCTTTATGATAGTGATTATTTAAATTTCTAATTTTTATAACATCTACCAGGCATTTTTTTACAAATACGAAATGTCTGCATGTATTACTACAAATCTTACCCGTAGGAAATTTCACATGTGACTAAATGCCTAGAACATAGGAGCTGGTAAATTAGATACATAAATATATATAGTGCAAGAGATCAATAAAAAGATTTATTTCTAATGATGTGTTTCAGCATCACTTTCAGCATTTACATACCTTGATTATTAGGAGGAAACATACTTCCAAGATATTCCTGCATGTTAGTGTTCATGGAACTTGCAGTTGATACTCACTGCACAAGGGCCATAAAACCCATTTTCTTTCAAAACAGCATTTTGGTCATTATCTTAAAAAGCTTCATAAGCAAAATAACTCAGTTTGGCAAGTCACATCAACTTATACATTGTTCTGATCCAATTACATACATTTTATTCCACTAAGACCCAGGAAAATGAAAAACATCAGAAGAGTCAATTCTTCACTGACAAGACTATAGTAATTCATAAAAAACAGAGGTGACCAGAAAAAAGAATTAGTATCAGCTATAAAGAAAACAGTTATAAAGCTCTAGGTAATGATTCCTTAATAAAGGCTGAAGGCTTGTATGAAATTAGTAGATATAGGATTGAAGAGTGAAAGCATTAAAAAAAAAAAAAAGAAAAAAAAGGAAAAAAAAGAAAAAAAATCACCTGGGAGCTACTAGTCCCATCCTGTCCCGTTGTGCCCTGTCCTCCACCCCTCCCTGCCCCTTCTCTGTACAGCTCTCCTCTCTAGAGGAGATTAGGTTGCTGACGTAGGCCAAAGTCTATGTGTATATTTGTTTAGTTATTTAAGAAACAGATGCTCAGATTCCTTCAGAAGTAGAAATGCTTGAGATCCGTACTCGTGTTTGTTTTCATGCTTAAACATTTGCTCTAGCAGTACTCCGATGGAAAGTCACTTAAACTAGCCTGTAAAGCCTAAGAGACAGCAGAACATGTGCAAGTCTCACCTTCTCTGGCTGGCAGCAATCAAGCAGTCACAAGCAAAAAGAAAAATTTTGACTTTCAAGGAAGGGGACCTGTACTTTTACTTTGGCTCGGAGCAGGGGCAGAATAGTTCCTTACCACAGGGTGAGTCACTAACAACTCCTGACTCTTCACAGGGGGGGAGGGGTAGAACGCAAAGGAAACCGCTTTCCTCCCTCCCCCGCTCTCCCCACTGTTCTTACATTTTGCAGTCCCTTCACAGTGGCTTGTGCGTTGTTGCTGGCACGGAGGCGTTTCAGGAGCTGAAGTTGATGATCGCGTCGAGCCTCGAGCAAACAGTAGAACAAAGAGTGCCATCAAGTGGCAAGATTCCCGCAACACACCCCTGAAAGTCCCTGTTAGTGACTTGTTCAACGGCCCTTTTTTAGGGCCTGTGAAACTTTCAGTTCTTAACTTTAGCCTTCTTAACATTTAAAGCAGTGTGCATAGAGTGGAAACAGTATTTTTTTTTAATTATTACCTCTTGAAGTTTCAATGTTTCATTTGAAAGTGTTCTTAAATGAGTAGTTGAAAAAGAAGAAAAAACCCACATAACCAGACTTCACACTAGGAATAGAATTAACCAATAACTTAAGTCGACCAACACGAGAACTTCACCAGCTTTTTAAGCAAGTATAAAGCCTTCTATTCTGAACACATGGTAACATTTGAGAAGTTGCAGAAAACTCATGAGCAGCATTAAAAAAGTATATGCAAGCCCCTCCAGCAAATCCTCCTTCTATCTTAGAAAGGCAGCCATAATTTGAAGGTGATTTTAATTATTCTACTTAGGTGTCTCTCCCTTTCAGTCCTGGAAGAGTCACCTTTGAGTGACACTTCTATCAGTATTAATAGAACTCATAAGTTTGTGAATGATGTTTAGCTGTAAGCTTGGTCTGAAAACACATGCACACACTGATCTATTTTACAAAGACTGTACTGTCCTTTCAACAGCTTTGACTATAAAATGAGATACAGGTTCACTATTCTTAGTTTGGTTTTTTCCTAAGGAAATTTAACTGCTGCTAGTCTTCTGTCAGATACGTAACCAGTGTTACAAGAGCCGTATTTATGGCTTGAGACCTCCTAGGTCATCATACTATTCAGATAATACCCAGGTGGATATTTAGGGACAGAAGAAAAATGGCTTGTTTTCTGGGACTGCAGCATCATACTGTGCCCAAAGGGTCATAATGCATAGGGGACTTTTATTATTTGACAGCACAGGAGATGAAAGGGGGTTGTTCATAAAGTTCACAGGTCCCGAGCAAGATATTTTCTGGGTAGTTCACAGGATGTGCACAGCTGGATTTGTGTGCTAAGAAAACCATATCTGCTAGTGAGGAATATATTCTCTCCCAAGTATCACCACACATATTAGTGGCAAACTCTAAAATTTAATTTGAAGGCTATGTACACAGGCATTTTAAGGCAAGAGCAAAAGATGGGCTTAAAATAAAAAGGAGTACTTCACTCCTTGTACTTCAGCAAATAGGATAAAGAAGAAAAAGTGGAAGTTGAAACAGATTAATAAATATGTGACATTAGTAGACACATGACATGTCTTTGGCTTCACAGTAGAAAGTTATTTCATTCATTGCATTATGGGATGATATGCCTTTGCCATTTGTCAGAATAATCCAAGAAATACAATTTCCTTTATAGACTTTAAAACATGAAACAAATAGAATATTAATGTGTCCCAACCAGTTATACTCTGTGTGTGTGTGTGTTTGTGCATATATAGATGTATATATAAAATGCAGAATTATTTCTTTTTTACAGTGTTATTTTCTCCTAAGAATCAGAAAACCATTTATTGCATAGTCACCTGTTTCTCATATCTCTACAAATGTCTATGGAAGTGCTATTAGTACTTCCTTCCCCTAGCTCACTAGTGAGTAACAAGGACTCCTAAGTCTGAGACAAGTACAAGCTTCATTTAATTTCCCAGTGATTCTGTGCAATTAATCAGAAGATAAACAAAGAAAGTAATCTGATTTCATCCTACTTCTCTGAAGTTTCTGTAGCCCAAGAAACTTGCAGAAGGAAAAACTAAACCAGTTCCTGAGAAACAGTCTGCACTAAATTTTTGTGATGCTAGGGAGCAGCCTAATGAGATACCACACACAGAAAGGCCAATACTCTTGTTAGAAGTAGTATGGTCTCTGGGAATAAAGTGTATTTTAACAACTTGATGCTAAAATGAACTTGGTAAAGGAATATTTGCTGCTTCTCAACTCCAGAGTTTTTTATCTTTTACAGAAAGAATACACTTTGCACACAAACCCTTTGGATTTCAAATTAATGTCTGCTTGAAAATGGACATTAGATGCTTGTGTAAGCAATAGCATTTTCAAAACAGTGGGTAAACAAATTGTTTTGCATAGCATTTCTGATAAAATAATAAAAGAAGCTAGCAATTCTAACAAGTTACAATCTAAAATGAGCCAGACATGCGCCACATGCCAGAAGATTGTGCAGCCTTTTGTACATTCAGCAAATTATATCTTCAAACAAAAAATGAAAATAACATTGAGGACACTTCTCAGCCTTTTTTATAGAAGCCTTTTCAAATAAAAAGGTTAAAACTTCAAGGGTAACAGTTTTTCACAAAACTAAACCATTTTAGTTTTTTTATTTCTTCTCAGGGTTTTGGTGTCTATTCATCCACATCCCAAACATGTGCCATAAAATAAATTGAGTATTTTGCTATTAAGAAATCAACATCACATGTTTGTTCATGGGATAGGACAATGATTTTACATGGACCTTTTTGGTCCATTAGTTTTTGCAAAGCAGATACCGAACGTTGGTTGTGCCATATGGGGCAGCTGTTTCCTATCTGTGTTCCAGTCTGAAGCATTGAATATGCATGGCAAGACTTGTGTGTACTGCGCATACAGTGTTCTGTTTTGTCCCAAACTCCATCCTTCTTGGAACTTTTCTCACAGCAGCCTACACAGTGGGAAGCCAGCTGGAAGCAGGCAGAATTACATTTGACCTTCCAGCTCCTTACAGATTTCCCATGACTTTTCTGCTATTCTCAAGGGTTTGGTTTTTTTTCTTTACCCAAACCAGCACCACTTTTGGACACCTTTCAACAATACAGCACCAGAACATGGATCATGGATAGTCACTAATGAAAAGCTGACAGAAACACATTCAGTATCTCACCTTCAGGAAGGGATAACCTCTTACAGTCAGGCAGCTGCTGCAATACTTAAAAGATACTGATAACCATTTTCATAACAACATTTATCAAGTAATTTCCCTTATTTCTTACAACACTCAGAAGTAGTATAGAGAGGTGGAAAAGGACTAGATATAGTTCAGAACTGTGGAGGTATTTCAGTATGGCAAAATCTAAAGCCTAAGCAGAATTCAGCCCAAACTACTGGCAGTGACATTCTATTTTGATAAACACAACTGCTTTTTAATAAAGTTTTGCACAAAAAGAAGTGCATTTCACATATGGAATACATTCATTTACCTCTGTTATAGAACAGCAATGTTATTTTAAATTTCATTTGCACAAAGAGTAACATGCTGGAGTCCAAACCTAGGAAGGGTGATCTTTCAAATAAAGTAAAAAACCCCCAAATATCTCCAAATAAAAAGTAGTTAGCTTTTTGGTGTTATTATATTTGTCTTATTAATAAAAGATTAATATCTGTTTACTAGGTTAAAAATAGTAACAGATTCTGGAATGCAAGAATTGTATAACATGAGCTTATTTCTAGTCTTTCAGGCACTTGTCACTCATTTTTGGTGAATTGCTTCCTTCTTTCTGGGATTAGAGCTTTCCAACAGGAGCTGACTCTGTCTACTCAGATTACGCATATCCCAGTATCATGGCAGTAATTTATGTTATCAGCTGCTGCTTCTCACTTCAGGAGCAGCCCTTCTCTTCTGGCTTAATCTCCTTCACAGCTGCCAAAAATTGGGTGCTGCTTTAGCCAAGTACTTAGTGCTTACTATCTAGTTGAGTGGCAGTTAGAGAGTGAAAGAGATGGAAATTTAAATTTGTATTTCCCCTCCCAATCTCACCATGTAAGGCATTTACAGTCACTCAAATTCTTTACTGGTTGATCATTTCACTAGTTTTCAGGAATAAAAATGTGCATTCCCTAATTTTTGGCAGGCAGTGGAATCAGGTGGTTGCTGCCTTACCCATAAAGCTAAGAGTTCAGCTGTAGTTTGACCTTGTCTTAGCTTTGCCCAGAAGTAAAACTAAGGGGTGTCATGAAAGAAAGCATCTGCAGATCAGAACTTCTAGTCTTATTTCTTAAAGTATGGGAAAACGTATTTAAAGAAGCAAACTTCTCTGAAAGCAGAAGATCATAACTTGGGTTCATTATTTCACCATCTCTGCACATTTACAGAGTGAATAAGTGTCTCAGTAGACTTCAATATAATTCTTGCAATATTAAAAAAAACAACGCATAAGTTTCAGTAATTTTAACATCTAGTGCCTCTGAATTTGCAGAAAAAACTCCCCATAAGGTACATCTCACTGCAGCTGTACACCACAAAGCCAAGCACTTCCCACAGCAGGTAGTTTTCTGCCTTTGAAGCCAATTGAGCCATAGCTGACTTATGACACTGTGTTTTCTTCACATGTAGAAACTCTGGAGTTTCACACCAGGTAATAAGCCTTGGATTCATTGTTTAAATATCTCCATTTCACTCTCCCCAGAACCCTCAGAAACAATTTTATGTATTTTCCCCAGTATTTTATACAGGAAAAGCCCATGTTTGTGTTCAAACTCAGAGGTGTTCTCTCAGACAAAGTGCAGCCCCCGTGGGCCTTAGAGTTTCTCTGAAGAGCATCCAGGCAGTTCCTCTGCTCAGAAATGCCTCTCTATACAACCTTACTGTTAGCACAAACACTAGTGCCATTCCTACAACCTACTGTAAGATTACCCTTAATAACAACAATAGACATAAATAAATAGCAAACACGCTCAACTTTCTCAACATTCCTTATCCTCTAAGGGGACTCAGATCTTTGCTTACTCCCAAATCTCTTTATTAGTGACTACTTACGGCTGGGATCCATCTTTAATTGGACCTGGCAGCTCTCCATGTCCAAGGACATCCCTAATTGTTTGTTTAGTGGTTTGGATAATTCTTCCAAGGTCAGGGATATTTGCATCCTCCTTTCCCAAAGCTTTATAGCAAATTCTCTTGTGTTGTTTTCAGCCTGGATAGAAGAAAATTTTTGTGCAGGGAATATATTTGTAACATTTTCACAGTATAATTACAGAATCTTAAACCAGAAAGTTTTAAGGAGCAAATATTTTTCAGAATATAAAGAGGGAGAGTGTGTGTGTGAAGTCCCCAGTGTTGTAATATTAACTGTGTTGGCCAAAAAAAAAAGACTAATTTTTAATTTATGGTGCTGTGTTCCAAGAATTCCAGCATGAATTAAAATTCCAAACAAGTAAATAACAAAAAAGCTTTATGATTATAATATATAAGCAATATATATGAAGAGCATTTCAAATTATGGAAATTTTCCCCAAAATAAGGTCACATTTTTAAAGGTATCATAAAATTAATAATTACAGGTTAGTTACATGAAAAATATTGCTGTGTTGATATTTGCTTTGCTCTGGCTACTGAGTAACAAATTCTTTGCAATCTGTTTTATACTGCAGAATTTAATATAGAAATATAAATGTACATATACATATATATACGTAGCTATAAATATAGGTATTTTGGTTTGTCCTATTCTAAATGTAAGCAGAATCATACTCTTCTTTAACTCAGTTTTGCTCGTGTCTTTTGCTATTTTCTAGTTCTCAGCCAATTAGATCAGACATTTATTCTCACTCACAAAAAAAGAAAATAACCTGTTCAGTGGCTGGTTTTTCATTGAAAATTTAGTAAGTTCTGTATATGCATCTTTCTTGATATAAGAGAGAGAATGGTTATTCTTTTGTACTCACTTTTGCAGATTTTCCATACTTATTGCTGAATTTTCAGTATTTTGTTATAAATACAATGCTTATGTGAAGTTTTGGTACCAAGTCAAGCTAAATTATGTGCCTTATAGCATTATTTATTTTTATGATTTTTAGCTTTGACTAGCAATTTCATTAATTGTTAATTGCCTCAGTATCAGCTTTAGTACAATAGTTTATATTCAACCTATGGATTCCAGTAGAACAAATAAACTGAAAGCCCTAGACACTTGTCCATAGGTACAGTGAAATAACTGAAAACATTTAATCTGCTCCCTCATCCATTATCATCCACCTGAAATATAACAAATAAAGCTGCTGCTTCTTGCATTGACTTGTTTTGTTCCTAACTGCAGCATCTTTCCTCCTATGTGTGTAGCAAAACCAGATAAAACTCCTGCTGCATCCCATCTGACTCAGATGAGCCTACGAGTTCTCAATTCTCTTCAAAAGCACATTCAGAGCTGTAACTCTTCTCTTCATGTATGTTAATATGCGTCATCTACATCACCACAACAATCCTGAGCTCCACCATCAGCCGTGTTAGATTTCCAGCTTCATATGAAAGTGAATTTGAGCACTAGGGAGGTCTTCCAGCAAATGTAACCTGCAATGAAGGGGCCATTAGGTCTATATTTAAACATTGATCAGATAAAAGAATGAAAATTTCAACATATTAATCTTTTCACTTTACTGGGAAAGACTATAGGACCAAAAAAATAGGACTTTGTTACTTGTAGAATTATTAATGAAGTCTAGACTATACACTCTGGAATACTGAATTTCTGCATTGTTTTTAAGGAAATATGAAGCAATCTACTCAGCCTGGAACTATGTCATTTGGATCAGGTGATATGATTCATCTTGGGACTGGCTGTTCTTCAGGAGGCTGTGGGAATGTCAGTGAGCTATCTGCAGCAGCAGTTCTGCCTCTTGTGGAAAATTTTTTTCTCTTTCTCCTCAGAGAATCTTAAGAGTTTTCCTGGATATTTACAACAGATGTTATAAATTTCGACACCTCCTATATCATTAGGAAGAAAAAAAGACTACAAATACACAAGTATTTCAAGTACTGCTAACTAAAATCACTCAAGCATTCTCTTTCTTAAAATCAAGAAAATATCCTGCAATTCACTTTGCTGAAATTCTTACGTATGGACAGAAATAAAAAGTGAAAAAAAGTTGGAATGTCTTATTTATCTGTAGTTGTTTACCCTGGAGAAAAGGAGGCTCAGGGGAGACCTTATAGGTCTCTACAACTACTTGAAAGGAGGCGGTAGTAAGGTGGGGATTGGCCTTTTCTCCCAGGCAACCAGCAACAGGACAAGCGGAAATGGTTTCAAGCTGCACCAGACAAGGTTCATATTGGACATAAGGAAGAATTTTTTCACCGAAAAAGTGGTTAGACATTGGAATGGGCTGCCCAGGGAAGAGGTGTAGTCACCACGTCTGGAAGTGTTCAAGAAATGACTGCATGTGGCACTCAGTGCTATAGTTTAGTTGACAAGGTGGTGTTTGGTCAAAGGTTAGTTGGTCTTGGATGTCTTTTCCAACCTTAATGACTCTATGATTCTATGAGTTAATGAAACACTCATTTTGTATTTTTTAGCTCATTTCCATTGTCTATTTGTTCTCCATAATTCTCTCTTCCTCCTGTGAGATGCAAGCTGTGCTGTAAACCATGCTGGAATTAACTTGTTTGTGAAAGAGCATGTCTATCACTGAGCTGTTGATTAAAAATCACTCAGAAAAGACCCCTTTTAGATGGGTAGAAATCTGTTTCTACTCAAGACAGTCCTTTCTGTTCCCTGTCTCTCCTGAAGGATCCTTCCAAGAGCTCTGCCTGCTCAATACCTAATTTTCTTCCCACATCAATGTGAAAAATTGCTTGTAGAGTGTTTTCTCTATGTGATATTTCCAGTTTGGAGTCACCTGCTGGTAACCTATAATCTGATAACTCTTCCTGCTTCCCCATAATACTGTATTTGAAGTTTGCTTCCCTTCAGTACTTAGTCTGTCATCTTTGGGAAGAGTGAACCCTGCAAACTTAGAGAGAGCAAAGTCTTGTCTACCCTTCCCAACTATGTCACAGCCATTTTTACATTGATTCTTCTGAAGCTGTTGAGCTGTCTTTGCTGCTCATCTGTCTTTACTGCCTTCCTCTGGATCTTTGTTTTCCATTAGCTGCTGCCTTTGACTCACATTCTGACAGCCATTCTTGTTTGTAGTGAACAGATAAACTGATGGGGAACGTGATACTAACGAAAACGGGATCCATAACTTCTGAATTCTTCAAACTCTCTTGCAAAATGGTTTTTGTAATTACATCTCAAGGCTTTTCTGCTTTTTAATTTCTTTTACATGGCAATGTATACAATAGTGTATTTAATTTTTGTGGTTCTATCAACTGATGTTCCTTCTTCAGCCTTTATTTCTCAAATTCTCCATTATTTTGCTCTGCACAGTGTTGGACATATCTTTTTACTTCCTGCAGGTGCCTGAGGTTTCTGCAGTACTCTTTGTTATTCTACCGGCTTCACTTGTTCTTTCAGGCTGTTATATTTAAGATTGATGAGGCATTCATTCTCAGTCAAGAAGCTTTTTAAAAGTACACTGAGTTGTATAGATAAATTAATTACTACAATTAAATGCTTGTATATGTTTAGGAATGATTGTTGACTTTCCCCTCCAAGCACATTGTCTTTAATCAAAGACTGCAGAGGTGAAAATAATCAATTACCTTCTGCATACTTCTACTAAAAATATCCTCATTTCTCAGATGGGTATGCTGACTGACTGCAAGAGAATTTGCTGTGCACACAATAGGTAAGCAGGCAAGAGCCACAAAATCACACTGGAAGAGATCTTTCAGAAGAGATAATTTCAGATAATGTTCCCCAAAATATAAAAAAAGAGCTCATAAAGTAAGAAATTCATTGAATTAAAGCTTGTTTACACTCCTAGATTGCTACTTTAATTTTGTAGCAAGCAGTGCTATGTCCCTGCATGTGACTACTGTCAAAACTCTGAAGGCATGTCTCTCTGTAGCAGGCCTTTAAATATAATTAGAGTATGATGCTATTTTAATAACAGCCTGAAAGGTAGACTGTCTTAGGAGTTATTCTTGTGATACTGCTGCAAGGCTGTCAGAAACTTGTGTGGGAATTTCTGCTCTAAACTGCAAAGTGGATGTGCTGTTAGTATGGAAAACACTATCTGCAAAAACTGTAAAAAAAAAAAAGTCTTTCTATTATAAATGTAGCACATAAATCACCCACCCCAAAAGTGAAGAACATAGATAATTAATGGCATTTCTAATGATATTGTTGGTGCTATTTTACATATAAGTATTTTCTCTAATAACCAGTCTGTTTGTAAACAGTTGGAAAATTTTATAGAGGAATAAGCTTCTGTTTATAAAGTTTAACACTGTAATATTTAAAAAAAAGATAAAAAAATCAGGATGCAATAGATGACATTTGCTTAAACACTACTGCAATTGTAAATTCAATGATAAGATGAAATGTGATGATACATTATCTCTTTCTGGACTAAAGCTGCACCTTCTGAGTGCAAAATGAAGTTATAACAACCACTAAGCTCACAACTCTTATGGCTACCATTTTTCTTGTTCACTCTCCTTTTTTTCTTTTTTGATAAGAATTGTTTGGTAGCATAATACTGTTATGTGACATTGCACTAGGGAGATGTAGTTAATGTATGTCTTCTTTGTCTAGCAGATAAAAATGTATCTCAGGATACATGACAAAGACTATAATGGAAGGCTGCTGAAAGGAGCTGATACAGTGTTATAGCACCCTTGGAAGGGCAGTCTTAGTAACGTGCTGCAAAGACTGATGACTGAAGTCAAGAATATTCACCTTGGTCCCAGGACTACTGTTTCTGAAGTGAACTTTGGGATAGAAGATAGATGGAGGAAGAGGACAAAAGTGAAAAAAAGGACAGGAAGAACTGAAACTACAAAGTAGAAAAAGTATACTTATACGTGGCCTATTTCCCTTAGCAAGACAGGGAAGGTGTGGGTTCTCACTAACCTGGCATATCTGCACTGTGCAGGGCAGAAACATGTTTGTGGTTTGTTGGGGGTGCTTTTTTCATTTTTGAGGTTTGTTTTGGTTTAGTTTTTGGTTTTTATTTTGGGGGATTTTTTTGTTTGTTTGTCTTTGTTTCAGAGGATGCTGTTTTGGGGTTTTTTTCCCCCTGCAGGACAGCTTTGTTTCACAGCTCAGACCCTGAAAAGACAACTTTATCCTGCTTCTGTCCAGACCACAGCTGTGCAGTGCCAGTGAGGAGATTTCTGCCTGGTCGCTGCCTGCAGCATCAGCAGTGACACTCACAACATACCTCCTCAGTTATATATGAAAATACGCTCTGTTGGCTCATGGGGTAGGACACAGACTGGTGTGTTCTTCTGTTCACAAAGCATGTGCTAACAGCTTGAGACTTGTTAGATTTGAACCCAACAGCAGGAGGGGCAGTTAGTGTGTTCAACTCCAGGTTGTGCTCCAACATGAGCTGTGTAATGTTCACTGTCCTTAATTCTGAAGTGCTATAGTTTAACAGTAATGTAAGGAATTTTTTTTCTTTTAATGTCAGTAAGATTAACTAGAATAAATTTTTTTCAACAGATTCATAACATTTGTTTTCATAATCAGAAGACATTCTGTAATGGTGGACTATACCGGAGATACGAAGTTTAACACAAAATCATTAGGTAAAATCATTGCCTAAATTACACTAGCACCAATGCAGAATATCTGTTCATGATTCTAATAAGTTGTTTCACTGCTCCTGGTAATTCAAGTCATCAGACTTTTATGGAACCTTGTCACCCTTAAGCCAAAATAATGCTTGCTAGCATCAAGTCTCATCTGTCTCTTAAGCCAGACACACTCAGATAACTTCTGCTTCTGAAGAACTGGAAAAATCTCTTCTCACACCTTGTGTGAATCTAGTAAAGGAGGTATGTAATAGTTGCACACTAATTACTAGTTACTATTTAATTATCAGCATTACTTTAGAAGAACTTCTGTGGGTACTAAATCTCATACAAAACAGTTCTAAAATGAAGAGTTCCTCTAGGCAGACAAACATATCTTCTGGACATATTGCCATGCCCAGGCAGATTGTATGTACCGGGTTTGTGTGGCAATGTTGTGGTAGCAGGGAGGCTACAAGGCAGATTTCTGAGAGAAGCTGCCAGAAGCTTCTCCCATCTCTGATAGAGCCCATGCCAAATGGATTCCAGACGGACCCAACACTGGCCAAGGCTGAGCCCAACAGCAGTGGTGGTAGTGCATCTGGGATAATGTATTCAGGAAGGCAGGAAGAAACTGGTCAGAAAAACAAAGGTCGGTGCAGAAGGAGTTGGAGGAGGTGCTGCAGGTACTGGAGCAGAGGTTGTCCTGGGAAGGACTCATGGTGGAGATGTTCATGGAGGATTGAGGAATCCCATTCTGGAGCAGGAGGAGAGTGTGAGGAGTTCTACCCCAAGGAAGAAGAAGCAGTGGAGACTGTGATGAACCGACCACAGCCCCTATTCCCTGTCCCCCTGTACTGGTGGGGGTGAATAGAGAGGCAGGAGATAGAGAAAATAAGGAGTGAAGCTGATTCTGGGAAGAAGGGAGGAAAGAGGGATAGGTGTTTTAAGATTTAGTTTTTATTTTCTCATTAATTTACTCTGATTTGATTGGTAATAAATTAAATAAATTTCTCCAACTATGGCCTGTTTTGCCTGTGATGGTAATTACTGAATGATCTCCCTGTCCTTATCTTGATTCACAAGCTTCTGATAAATTTTTTCTCCTAATGTCCAGCTGAAGAGTGTACATGCGGGTGTGGCATGGATGAGTGGAGTGCTGGATGGCTTGGTGGGCACCTGACATCCAGCCTAAGTCAACTCACCTCGTAGAAAAGAAGTATTAGGTGAGGCTGCTATAGAGAGAGATCTTCCCCTACAGTGTAGCCAGGCTTCTGCTGGAGTGAAGTCGTACACTTGGAATCTTAGTTTAGATATTCTAGGCCGTTGGAAACCAGATTTTACTTCTCTCTAGAAGACTAAAGAACTTTCAGACTTTGTGATCTGGATGAGTTTTGATTAATCAACAGAAAGTTCTCAAGTTCTGCCTTTCTCTTCATTGAGCAGGTTATTAATTACTTCATCTGAGACTTATCTAAGCTTTGAGGGCCATCTTCACATACTAAGAGCATTCCCTGTGCACTGGGGATAATCCAAGCCTACAGTTTAAGGTTTACACATTTCTGTTGAGGATGGTGTTTTGTCACCGTGTGAAGGGTTACTCAAACAGCCTGAGTAAAGCATTTGATTGCAACTAACCGTAATACACAAAGTGTAGCTTTTCTGGCAATGACAGCTCTGGCAGTGCTTTTGTACTGAAGACTGGAAGCAGCCAGTGCTGGGATAGAGTTGGTTAAATAACTGGGTTTAGCATTACATAGGTTTGTAAATAGTTTAAGATTTCTGCTCCTCCTACGGTATGGAAAAGTGGAAAAGGGGTCCCCTAGTAGTTGGGCATTTTGGATCTCACATTGCCATTGCTTACTGCAGGGATATTTGACAACTGTCTTCATACAATAAAAAAAAATAATTTCTTCTCAGTGATTATGGTCATGATTCTGCAAGGGGCCAAACATGTGACAGTTTCCCTGGTGCTTTGGATATTGCTGTCCTAAAAAAGCATTTGGTCTTTAAAATACGTAACGTATCCTGTCTTCATTAGCTGCTGGCAGATGCTCTTGGGTAAAGTTCTTGCAGTGTCATTATAATGCAGAGCTTTCGTAAATGTTACATTGTATTGAATAATAGATGATTTTATATATAGTTTGTTCATGCTGGTAAAAGTAAAGGAGGTTTGGGCTGTTTTGCAATTCCTTAGGGGGACGTTATGCTGTAGATTCTGCTTTTTTATTATTTTTTGCAGATTCAGGGAATGACAGCCCCACACATGACAGGCAGTGGAGAGGATGCCTTTTGCTTCCCTTTAGGCGTATTTCACCAGGCAGGGACGTGTACTTTCTGTTTTCAAATTAGTTATGTCTAAATTCATACAGTTAGTCAGTCACAGTTTATATTATTAATTTTAACAAAGTTTCAACACAAACTCAACCTTCTCTAGCTCCTCCAAACCGCCTTAAAGAAGAAACAAGGCCAGATCCCCAGTAGGTGGCAGCCAAATCTAAAATATGTGGAAATCAGCCCACCCCACTTCAGTCTATGGATAAAAAGACCTAGAGCACAGATGAAGCAGAAATAATCAAGCAGTGAGTTAAGAGGCAATTTCACACGATTATTGTCCTGCCTTTAGGTTCTAAATCTTATAACCTTTACAATTTCTTCATACAGGAAATGCCAGGTTTCCTTTGTTTCAGGTGGCAAAATTGCATTTAACCTATGACAGTTTAATATTGTTGTATTATCAGGAGAGCTGTAATTTCTGATAACTGTTATCTCCCCTGAGAAATGCTTCTAAGTTCAAAACAATATTTCCCAACTTGCAATTGATCATGTAGATCAGATACAAGCAGAAATATTGCTTACTTTTCCAAAACAGCAATAAAATAATTAACAAATATTATCTTATACATATGTATATCTGAAAGCAATCTGTATATAAGTACTTTTGAAAAAAATTTTCTAAGACATGAGCAAATAGTCTTATAGAGATACAGAATGAGCACTAGTAGCAGTTACAGTCTAAGGGAAGTGGTATTTTGCAGTACAACCTGTAGTATGATGACTAATGTCTGTTTGGCTGTTACTATAAAAAAAAATGAGTGGCATTATCACATACTGATGACATATACTGATGATTCAGTAAATTATTCAGTATTCCATAAATAAACTGATTGTTCAGTTCTGTAATTAGACAACCAATGTCAAAATAGATACATTTGGTGAATCCATTATTGAGAGTTAGCCAAAAGTTCTTTTTTTTTCGCAGCCAAGACACAGCCACTCTGTTGTCTAAGGGCTGAAATTTGCCTTCATATGTGATGATGATGATTGCCCAGTTAAGCCCACCAGTTAACGGGCTGCTGCCATGGGCAAGAGAAGATATTCCCTGTGATTGTGCAGGAGAATATTTTCCTACCTACTCTGGAAAGAATTCTTCCAGATCTGGTCAAAAAGTGGCTTTCAATCTTCACTTCTTCTTGTCTTTGTCCATGCTCCAACTTCAGTCTGCTAGGCAGGGCACTGGCACTCAGGGGTAGACTGAGTCAAAAGATAGCATATAATAACAGCCAGTTATGCAAGAGTTTGGGTATACTTGGGTATACTTGATGAGTAAAAAAATATCTGCTGTAGCAGGCTCTGATTGCAAATTTCTAATTGATTTCTTTAGGAAACTCACTGTTTGCCGTCCAGATAGAATGATGTTGGTACATCAGGGTGTGAATGCCACTGCTTAGCTAGCAGAGTGCATTGTATTTAGTGCCTGTTGTCACTTCCTGAAGTGATTAATTCCAGAATATGAAGCTTCCCCAGTGCATATTCATACCCAAGTCTTTCCTCCCATTTTATTTCTTCAAAAACATTATTATTTAAACCAAAATTGAATCATTTATCATTCTCACAACAGGGAGTTTCAAGAGTAGAACTTGCTAGTGCCAGGTTTGCAAGGTGAATTAAATCTGGTTGTTAGTTTAATCTAATTAATTTAATTTAACCCAGAATTAAATCTAAAAGTCTACTAAAGGAAGTTGCTGTAAGACACTTGTGGTTGTGACTCTCTAGTTTGGTTAGTGTGAAGGACTTTCAGTTCTGGGCATTACAGCCTATGCATCTTGTGAAGAAGGGCAACTCAGATTCGGCATGTGAACAAACAGAATTTCTGTTTTGAAAGAAAAGTTGCTTTGGGTTTTCATCTTTTAGAATGAAATTATTTTACCAAGACTTAAAAACTTTTTGGTGACTGAAGTTTTGCTGAATCTTTGTGCTTATATTATCAATAACATACAAGTCTGACTTCTTCAGAAGGTCCTTTTGTAGATGGGGAGATTTACCTGATCTCAGTTAGGAATGTATGCCACAAAAATTGCAACCTGCTTTGCTCAATTTTGCATAGTACTCTCTGATTTTGCATAATCCTACTTAAAATGTCACAAGATCTGAAGGCAACACATTAAGAGCAACACATAAGGGCAAAGGAAAAGGAATGTGAACTCTGTTCTCTCCTGATAAGTCACCAGTCTTTTTTACATGAATACTTTTAGATGGCTCAAATTACTTAAAAAATTTAAAATACAAAGAAAAAAGAAAAAGAGATAGACTTCTTTTGTCTTCTCACAGTGCTAACACTGTGAGACTTGTGTTAGCAAGTAAAGATGATTTAATATGCAATTTAAAAAATATTACTTTTGCTTATTTGCTAAGAACCATTTAAAAATTCCTTTTTAAATTTCTTTTTTCCACTGTCTTTTTATATTTGGTAATAGTTGACAACACTAGAGAGTAAGACAAAATTTCCTGAGCAGACTATTGCACCTCAGTAGTTGTAAAAATGTAAGAAGCTAGCTGTGTCTTTAAAACAACCATCTTTAAAAAATTTTCTTCTGATCTTCAAGTAATTTGGGATCGTACTATTTGTCAGTATTACATCTCACCTTTAAATCTGAGAAGTATCAAAATATTTTGATGCTCTTCAACTAATTGAAATGATTCGAAGTCCCATGAGCTCTATTAATGAGCTTGCCTTTCCGTACCTGTGAGGCCTCATGGTGTGCAGCTTTTTAGCAATATAGTTGAATCAGGTTATTTTTTTTTCCCTTTGAACAGCAAACTAGTTCTTTTTCTATGATTTAGGGCGCTGAAACTCTCCAAGACAGCTTCCTCCTTTGGAAACACAACATGAAATTGTATAAAAAGGATAGTAATTAATTTAAGTTTTCAAATCTAGGAAGTATTTTGACGTAAAACATTACATTACAATCAGGTGTTGATTTTTCAAATGTTATTTTGGTTGTTTGGTTTTTTCTTTTCAATAAGGATAGAAAAAATTCCTCACTATTGCAAACACTGCTTTTTCATAACTATTAATTTTTAAAAATGATGATCACTGTAAATACATGAGCTAATTTTTCAAATTGCTGAAAGGTCACAATCTGCAGGAAGACAATTGAACTCTATTTGTTTGGCAAGAAACAGAGCAACAGCAATGGGTATGGTTATATTTGAATATTAATCACACAAGAGACGACAAAGAGTGTGAGGGAAAAGTGTGCATGGGAGATGGATCTGACAGAAGTATTAGTGGGACAGCAACAGCATCCATCTTGGAAGTCAGAACTTCCAAGGAATTTAGTCAGGAAAGCCCATGCTATTGTTGAAAGTACAGGGTTGTAAAGTATATATTTAATTACCTGCTTAAAAAAAAATAATTGCAGAAGCATAGTAGTCTTCCTCACTTAAAAATCTTACAAGCTGAATTCATCTAAGAGAAATAACAAATGAGGAATGCTGAATACTTTGCCTGTATCTTTTGATTATTTCAATATTGAATCATTCATATGATCCAAGTTCTTAAAGTTAGCAGTTAGCCACTACACCTGAAGTCAATTAGAGCTCTTGTGAATAGACACTTGCATAGAAGATAATATTTTTTATTTGCAAATTTAATAATGATATACAAATAGGATTCCTCTAGATGAACCTGAATTAGGAACTGCTTTGTTCTAGTGCAAAAACATGGGAAAAAACCCTTTAAATTTTTGAAGAAACTAATTTAACTTCTATTTAATTTTGTTTTCCCAAACCCACACATGCATAGCTATGTCTGATATATCTATCTGCTTTAGTACATAGATATACTTGTGCAAACACTATAATATTGAACAGACTTTACCATATCAGTTTCTGGAGCTAAACCTCTTTGGTTGGTGCAATTCTTATCTCTTCAAGAGCCATCAAAGTTTTCAGACAATATTGCATTCTCTTCAGAGTTTTCCCAATATTTTTAATGATTTCTTAATAAAGAAATCATCCTGAATAGTTATGTCTATTTTATTTGATCACAGACAAACTAATTCCCTTTTGAGATCAGGTAACCCTCATAACTTAATTTTCTTCTCATTTGTAACAAGATCCAAAATAGCTTTTCCAGTTCCCAACTGTATTATGTCACAATCACTAGTTACCCGTTATCTTTTAGTAAGGACACATTAAATCACCCAGGGCAGGCCAGTCCAGATAATAGTGAAACAGTGCTGGTAAAGCTCATGTGTATTCAAAGTACTGTCTGCATGCTGTGTAATGAATAAAACACTACCCTAGATTTTAAAATCACGGTGACTGCATTAGCACAGGATCATTGGTTAAGCCCCTCATCTGGCCTTAAACAAGACCTTGGAATCTACCACTGAGGTGGTTGGTGTAAGCTGTGGGGGCCTTGGTTTCATCTTGCAGCATAGTCAGAGGTTTATATCTGGCAAAGGCCCTTGTTTCTCAGTGACAAGTAAGTTATGAATATTATTTATGAATGTTTTTGAATTTTGATACTGCATTTTCATGTTGGCATTTTTGACAATTCATGATTTTCATTATAATCTTTTATAATGTAATGTTTTTTCAAATGGAAAAGGACTTCAACTGAAGAGTTATTGGAAACTATTACTGTAGTAACCATAACAGAGGTGCTAACTTATGTGTATCATTTATATACATATATATTTTATATTTAACTGAAGTGTTTCTTGTCAAGGTAACATATAGACTTGGTCCATAACAAATCTTTGCATTTTTTTCTTTAGAAAATTTTGTTGCTTTTGCTAGTTTTATTCCTAGATTTCCTGCTTGGCGGATTTCCTTTGTTTTACAAAACAATTTAGATGAAATCAGAAAGAAGTATTCTAATTCAAAAATCCCTGGTGAAAATTACTTTCCTGTGCTTTTCTAATCACGTTTGTTTTATATTTCTATGACTAGAGTGAGCGCAAGAATTTTTTTTAAACTCATATGAATCATTTTGTTCCAAATTCTACATTAATTCTCATCTCTCATATTCTTGTTCATGACAAAGATGGGGAAGAGTAGAACAGAAACATGTAGACAGCTTAATAATGTGCTGGAAAATCCTCCCCAAACTACCTGGATGCAGTCTCAGATACAAATCTTTCAGTCTTAGTTTTTCAGTGAAATAATATCTTCTGTAATACAGTATATTAGGGAGGACATCAGAGAACCTGTTTAAATGAGAAGTTCTTATCACTAGGAAAAAATAGGGCTGATAAAAAGTAAATAACCTAAAACTGAAATAGAAGGGTAACTCTGCAAGTTTCAAAATATTCAAAGACATGTTTAAACCCCCTATGTTTCAAATTGTTCTTTTTTGCATTCACAGGTTCTAGTCTGAAGTGCAATTAGAAAAAAAATGCAAGCGAGAGCTGCTGTCACGCTATTTCTACTTTAACAAGAACAACATGTGGTAGAGATATTAAAATGTTTTGTTTCCATTCAGGTTCTTTTCAGCAGTGCTCTCACCTAGGAAAATACTTAAATTCATATTTTACTGTACAAATGATAAAACAACCAGGAGGGATCTCTCAAGAATATCCCATCCATACTCATTCTTTGGTGCATGATAAAAAGTACCTACATTATCCCCACTGGGTATTTATCTACCATACTTCTTAAAAGCACGACTGAAGAGAATTTCACACCAGAGAAGGAAGACTGTTGCAGTTGGAAACCTTTCCTTAAAAATCTAAATAATTATTTAGCATATGCTTTCCTTACTGTAAAATAAGCTTTCCCCCCCCACTTGTAGTCATCATTTAGGAGCAGGAAAAACCATCATTCATATAATTTTTACAATATTAGAAATCATTAGAGTAACACATTGCAAGCCTTGATACCCCATGGTCCTACTTAGGCCTCTCTTTCCTATTAAAACCAGAGTCAGTTGAGAGAATTGCTCCTCTTGGAACTTTTTTGATCTTTGCCATTTACACAGCTTGCTCACTTTGTCAAGATAATTTTGATTTCTTATTCTGTCCTCTGAAGAGCTTGCAAATACTCCTAGCTTGATATAATCATTAAATTTTATAAGTGTACTATCCATTCTGCCATCCAGGTTGTTAACACTAATCTTATGAACATGTCATGTGGAACAGTGTCAAAAGCCTTATTGATGTCAGGGTATAACAATCTCAGTGTCCTTTTATTCACTAGGTCAGTTGCCTTGTCAGGGAAAGCAGAGTACTTTGACATGATTTGTTCTTGACAGATCCACACCATCTTTTTAACATTGTATCACTATTTGTTAGATACTTACCATGGGTTAGTTTATGATTTTGTGTCTTTCAAAAATGAAACTGATCTGGCTGGAACGGATTTGCCCAGAATATCCTCTTCTCACACTTGCTGGTCTTTAGAGAGAGCTGCTGTGCTTACCTGCCCCCTTCCCTTTTTTCCTGTACTTCTAAGAGTAAAATGTCTTAAGAACATCCAAACAGTCGTAACTAGTTTCCTGGGTAATATCAAATGAATCCATCAGGCCTTCTGAAGTTAAAACTCCCTAATTTATGTAAATATTCTCCAACCTCCTGTTTCTTTTTTTGATCCACACCTCTGTTTTGAAACATTCTGCTTTGAAAATCTCTCATTCTTTTCATCAAATAATTATTTATGATCAGTTTAAAGAAGATAAAGAAATTTGGAACGGGAAAAGAAAGAATACGAAAAAGAACAACAATGAATGAATAAATAAATAAATAAATAAAATGCTTTTTGGCAATAATACCCTAGTCATCAAATTTAGTTCATAAAGAATGAGCATGTGTTTTACTTATGATTTCCAGTAAGGATTTTTGAAGTGGTCTCATGGTACTATACCTAATAAAAAGCAGATTTTACATTAGAAAACAACACGATAGTGCTGTGATTTAGTTCTATACTGGAGCAGGGGGATTATTTGACTTTTCTGAGTGGCCTTTATCTATCCGCCAAGTTACAGCTGTGTGGTTGTAATAATCCCCACAAGAGTTTTCCTCTGTGAAAGTTGTTAGCCATACTGGAATACAGACTTAATAGTGCCTTCAGAGAATAGTTACTCAAAAAATCCTCTCTTCACCTTGTTAGAGTATGAATTTGATATGCAACATATTCTGGAGCAGCCCACAATTTCTCATTTGTGAAGTGATACGTGGACAATTTATACTTCTTTTCCTCTTATTTCTACATTTGGTGTTGACAACCAAGAGGTGTATGGTGTGGGTCCCATGGGCTCCCACTCACTTCAGTGTTATTTTGCCCTGATGCTTCTCATTTTTCATATAGTCTCTTTGGTAGTTGCCTCCCTAATAAAGATTAGCTCTGCTGCATCATGAATGGCATTGGAATTTTCTGAAAAAGCATGTCCAGAAAAAACTCCAGCGCAGCGGTATGGAACATAAGATGTCCTTTTGCCATAGGAGTCACTATACTCTAGGATTAAATATCATAGATCTGCTGTGCAACATCTAAAGAGGTTCGGGGCATCAAAATGGTCTTTATAATGAATAAAATGCTGCTTTAACTAGATAGCATCTTACAACTCTGCTTTTGCAAAGACTACAACCTGAGTTTTGTGTTGAGGCTTCCAAGCTCAGTTTCTGAAACATGAAAAATCACTGGAATTTGAAGATTTTCAGATTTTAAATAAACAATAATAGAGAGAAAAATGTACAGGACAATGAAAAGGAATGTCCCTGGCCAGATGCCAGGCA